>VKOC01016192.1:0-15916 GCA_009364415.1 Spea multiplicata
TTCCATGTGTGGTCTGACTAGTGACTTGTACAATGGTAGAATTATTTCCTTGTCATGGGCATCCATGCCCCTTTTGATGCACCCCATGATTTTATTTGCCTTAGCAGCAGCTGCCCGACACTGGTCGCTACAGGTAAATTTACTGTTAACCAAGACTTCTAAGTCCTTTTCCATGTGAGTCGTCCCCAGTGTTTCCCCATTTAATACATATTCCCAGCCTGGATTTTTCTTCCCCATGTGCATAACCTTACATTTATCTGTGTTGAACCTCATCTGCCACATCACAGCCCAAGCCTCCAACCTATGCAGATCCATTTGTAATCGTGCACTGTCCTCTATTGTGTTAACCACGCTACAGAGCTTAGTATCGTCTGCAAAGATTGATACTTTACTATACAATCCCTCTACAAGGGCATTAATAAATATATTAAAAAGAATAGGACCCAAAACTGACCCCTGTGGTACCCCACTAGTAACAGTCACCCACTCAGAGTACCATTAATAACCACCCTCTGTTTCCTATCACTGAGCCAGTTACTTACCCACATACACACATTCTCCCCCAGCCCAAGCATTCTCATTTTATGTACCAGCCTTTTATGTGGCACCGTATCGAATGCTTTGGAAAAATCAAGATATATGACATCCAGCGATTCACCCCGATCCAGTCTTGAGCTCACCTCCTCATAAAAGCTGATCAGGTTAGTTTGACAGGACCGATCCTTTGTAAACCCATGCTGATATGGAGTCATACATTTATTTTCATTGAGATCCTCCAAAATAGCATCTCTGAGGAAACCCTCAAACAGTTTACATACAACAGAAGTTAAACTAACAGGCCTATAATTCCCCGGGTCACTTTTTGTCCCCTTTTTGAATATTGGCACAACATTTGCTATGCGCCAGTCCTGGGAACAGACCCTGTCACTATAGAGTCCTTGAATATTAGAAATAGGGGTCTGTCTATTACATTACTTAACTCCCTTAGAACGCCGGGTGAATGCCATCTGGACCTGGTGATTTGTCTATTTTGATTTTTTTTAGGCGGCACTACACTTCTTCCTGGGTTAGACAGGCGACATGTACTGGGGCATTTATCTCATCCTGCTGTATATTACCTGGCATTTCATTTTCCTCTGTGAATACAGCAGAGAAGAATATATTTAATAGATTAGCTTTTTCCTGATCCCCGTCTATAACTTCTCCCTCATTACTTTTTAAGGGGCCAACGCTTTCATTTTTAACCTTTTTACTATTTATATAGTTAAAGAACATTTTGGGGTTTGTTTTACTCTCTTTGGCAATGAGTCTTTCTGTCTCCACTTTTGCTGCTTTTATCTGATTTTTACATATTTTATTTTTTTCCCCGATAGCTTCTTAGTGCTTCCTCACTGCCTTCCTGTTTTAGTAGCTTAAATGCCTTTTTTTTGCCATTTATTGCCACCTTTACATTTTTATTTATCCACATTGGTTTTCTCTTGTTCCTGACTCTTTTATTCCCATACGGTATGTACTTTTCACAGTGAGAATTTAAGATATTTTTAAAAATCTCCCATTTAGTGTCTGTGCTTTTGTTTTTGAGGACATTTTCCCAATTTACAGTGTTAAGGGCTTCTCTTAGTTGATCAAACTTTGCCTTCCTAAAGTTCATAGTTCTTGTGGCTCCTCTAAGAGTTCCCTTATCGAACGACATGTTATAATGTATTATATTGTGATCACTATTTCCTAGGTGCCCTCTGACCTGCACATTAGTTACTCTGTCAGGTCTGTTGGTTAATATTAAGTCCAGTAGAGCGCCCCCTCTGGTTGGGTCCTGTACCATTTGGGACAGATAATTATCTTTACTTATAGTCAGAAACCGGTTTCCTTTATGAGATTCACAGGTCTCGGTTTCCCAGTTTATGTCGGGATAGTTAAAGTCCCCCATAATAACCACCTCATTGTGATTTGTTGCCTTGTTTATTTGCTTTAATAATTGATCTTCTGCTGCTTCAATTATATTTGGTGGCTTATAGCAAACCCCGATCAGTATTTTATTATTTTTCTTTCCATATATTTCTACCCATAATGACTCCACATCATCATTTCCCTCACATATATTCTCCCGCAGTGTGGCCTTTAGGCTGGACTTTACATAAAGGCAAACTCCTCCCCCTTTTCCCTTTTTTCGATCCTTCCTGAATAGACTATAACCCTGTATGGTAACCGCCCAGTCATAGCTCTCATCCAACCATGTCTCTGTTATACCCACTATGTCATAATTTTCTGCAGACATTATTAACTCCAGTTCGCCAGTTTTATTGGTCAGACTTCTGGCATTAGTAAGCATACAATGTAGAGGTGTATGGTTTTTTCTCCTATGAAGCCTATCCCTATTAACTATTCTAACCCCTCCCTCCGCTCCACCCCCAGGTACATTTATAAGCCCCAGCTCTCTATCTACACTATCTTCCCCTTCTATATTGTAGTTTCCCTCCCCCTTTCCCTAGTTTAAACACTCCTCCACCCTTCTGGCCATCTTCTCCCCGAGCACAGCTGCACCCTCCCCATTGAGGTGCAGCCCGTCCCTACCGTAGAGCCTGTATCCGACAGAGAAGTCGGCCCAGTTCTCCATGAACCCAAACCCCTCCTTCCTACACCAGCTTCTGAGCCACTTGTTTAGCTCCCTAATCTCCCGCTGCCTCTCTGGTGTGGCACGTGGTACATTTAATATTTCAGAAAATACTACCTTGGAGGTCCTTGCCTTGAGCTTGCTACCTAAGTCCCTGAAATCATTTTTAAGGACACTCCGCCTACCTCTTACTTTGTCATTGGTGCCAATGTGCACCATGACAGCTGGGTCTTCTCCAGCCCCTCCCAGTAATCTGTCAACCCGATCCGCGATGTGCCGAACTCGAGCGCCAGGCAGACAACACACTGTTCGGCGATCCCGGTCTTTGTGACAGATCGCCCTGTCTGTCCCCCTAATAATAGAGTCCCCCACTACCAGCACCTGTCTGGCCTGCCCTGTGCTCCTCCTTCCCTCCTTACTGGAGCAGACACCGCTCTGGAGGTCAGAGGCAGTGACTTGCTGCAGTACTGCTAACTCTGAACTAACATCCCCCTCATCTGCCAACCGGGCAAACTTGTTGGGGTGTGCTAGATCAGGACTAGCCTCCCTGGCGCTTTTCCCCCTACCCCGCCTTCTAACTGTAACCCAGCTAGCTGCCTGACTGTCCTGTACCTCCATCCCGCTATCCTCCCCCCCCTCTACCCGCGAGAGAGCTTGCTCAGTGAGCAGCAGACTCCTCTCCAAGTTGTCAATAGATCTCAGTGTTGCCAGTTGCTCCTCTAGACTCAGGATTTGTGCTTCCAAATGAGCAACCCGCACACATCTCGCACAGCAATATGCACCCTTGAAGCGCTGATCAAGGATTGCATACATTGAGCAAGATGTACACCTGACCGCATTCATTCACTAAACCACACCTCTCTTTTACTTACCACCTGTAGTTCAGGTATAGATCAAATTTACATTTACATTTTCAGTCTGCAAGCTTTGAGCAACAAAATAATTAATTTGTAGCCTACACATTTATTCTGCAATGAAGAAACATATACGCAGATAAATAGACAAAATGCAGAAAAACATTATAAGAGTACATTACCAAAACCTAATGGGAGACAGGACAGTTTTGTTTAGAGCTGTATTTTAACACCTTGACCTCACTATGCATTATGACAATCCAACTCCCATGAGCTTCTGTTGCAGGAAGAGCTTTACTGGCCTTGTATACTGTAAATTTAAGTCAGTAAGATGTTTACTTACCCATTGAATTCTACACCGCTTCACCCATTCTAGATGAAGAAATCTGCCATTGATTCATTCTTCCTGATGAATAGTGAAGTGAGAGTGTTAAAACCACAACTCTTCCAGAACATTTCCCTTTATTGAATAAACCACTTGCTGCTTGGTTTCTCAGAATAGTTACCAACATAAATAAGGAAAGTGAAATATGTATTAAACTGCATCCAAAAACACTTAAAACCAAAAAAAAATGGCATTGAATAAGCTTGGAAAGCAAGCTTAGATCACTTTCTTCGCTTAAATAGTGTTGCTGTAATTTCTCGAAATTGAGGCATTCAGCAACACTGAAATTTACTACAGGGCCTCAATGTCTACCATATACTATATGGCGGCAGACACCTCAATGATTGCCTCCTAAGCTTAAACAGTTTTGCTGAAATGCCTCGAGAGGCATTTAGCTACACAGAAAGCCCACTCCAGGGCACACTGTGACCGCTCTAGAGAGCGGTCACAAGTGTATTTGACAGAGATTCTTGCCTCTTACAAGATGGCTGCGCCCTTCAAAAAGTAAACAAGCTTCCAAGAGGGTCTCTCCGGACACTCCTGAGAACTCTGGGAACCCCTGCAGGTACTGCATTCAACCATGCAAGTCAATTGAGCCCAGTTTATTAATTGCAATGTGATTAGAAAAACAAAATAAAGAAATGGAAAAATACAAATGGTTAAAAAATAAATAAAATGTAGTAACATTTAAAAATAATTATGCAGTGATCCCATTACTAGGAGAACCATCCAGTTCCAACAACTGTAAATGAAATTCCAGAAATTCACAACTATACAAATATTTTTATGAGCCAGTGCTAAAATTAGCTTCCCAAAATATATGATTTGATGGCGTAAATTTAATTGGCCAGATAAAAAGACATGGACACAGACTGACCATATGTCAAAATGAAAAGAAAAAAGTGTACCTCCTAAATGTGGCCTTTTAACCCTCAAACAACCAGACAAACCTATGCATGGGTGGAATCACTGTACTCGGGAGATGTTGCTTAACAAATATTAGGGTATTGTTTTGAAGTGACGTATATCAGGAGAAATGTATACCTGAAGTACAATTTATGTCCCAAATAGGACATGAGGACAAGATTACAAGATTTGAAAAATGTTTTGAAATAGCAAAACGCTACTTATACTTATTGCGGTATAACTTGCAAAAAAACATAAAAAAACATTGGGTATTATTTTCACCATATTTTATAGGAAATTATACAATATGATCTAAATAATTGTATCTTAAGAAAGCCCTTCTTGTTCTGAAAAAAGAAACATATACCTTGTGTGGGTTCACTAAATGGGAGAGAAAACAATTTCAGCTAAACAGGAGCACCACAAAAATCTTAAAAGATCCTCGGGCCAGAAGGGTACAAAAAAACAGCCTGGTCTTTATGGGGTTAAATATATCCAAATCCATGTCTGGACAAAGAAAAAGAAAAACAAATATGTTTATCTTTTCAACCCTGTTATTATGGCATTCTCAATGAGGGTTTTTTTTTTATCTCTGGGGTATTTGAAATCTTTTGTACAAAATTCCCAAGTCAGCAATTCATTGCCAATCTACATCCATAGGGTATTTAGTTGTAAAAACTGAGTTTATAAAACTGATGTAAATAAAGTGACACTGGAAGAAAACGTTATGATGCAATCTCAGCTGAATTTACAGAAGTAAAATATCCTATAATGTATACCTATACAAGAAACACTAAGTGCTCTTGTAAAAGATTTTTTGTAATTAAAAACAAATAAATAACGCTGTTAACAAAAAATAAGCAATATTTCAATATTATAGTGACTACAGAAGGTTATAGTTTCGGTGTGACTTCAAGACATTGGAGTAATTTGATTTGCAATTTATTTTATTATGTGTTTAAACATGCTTTGGTTCAATATTAAACATGCTTTAGTTCAGGAACACTTTATAATACAGGTCATTGTTAATTTGTTCTTGTGTGTAATTTGTACCCACTCTCAAGCGTCCTAAAATATGGAAACAAATTTAGTTTTTTTAAAGGAGCACTCAGTCCTATTTTAAATGCATTTTGGGCTCCATACTGTATTTGGTATTTGCTCCGGTGTAGTTTTGTCTTTTCTCTTGCCTTCTGGTATCTTGACCTGCCCTGTTTTGACTAGTCTGCCTTCTGTTATTCTAATCTAGCTTGCTATGACTGTGCTGCCTGCTGGTATTCTGACCCTGCTGGTATTCTGACCCGGTTCTGTTTGTACCGTGCTGTTGCCTGGTTTTGGACCTGGTCTGTGTGACTCCATAGTATCTTGTCTGGCTTCTCCTGTCCACCCTTCTCAAATTGCCTCAGTCTAATTTGCAGCAATTGATTCTGGTCATGTCCTTTCCTAATGGCATATCAGAACAGCATAACAATAAGATTGCAGCCGGATACTTGCCAACAGATCTAGAAACCATGGTTGCTTTTGTCGCTTATATTAATCTGTTGAGACAAATCCCAATTATTCAGGTCAGATGACCTGCAATACAACTATCCCCCAAATTGTGGTATCCATAAACTCCTCTGGTGTAAGAGCATATGCAACTGGGTTTCGCACATCTATGAGAGGAAGTGAAATAGAAAGAAGGGAGGGCTTGTGTTTCTACCATGGGATTAAAGGGCCTTTCCCACAATGTTCTGCAACTAGAGATGATGAGGAAACGAAACCTACTCTAAGGGTCATGTGAGCACCCCTAGACACAAGCATGTATGTATGACCGTACCTATCTGTCTAGTCTGGTCCGATTGTTCAGCTCAAACATCAGCACTTGGCTCTAGTGGTGCTGGTTATTAAATAGACCTTGCCTTCTACATGGTTGGATGTGTTTGGCCCGCACAGAGCCTTGGGATGAATTGGTATCCCAATACTATTGCCTACAGTGTATGTTCAATTTAGATCATGGCTTTAAATACTTAAGGAGTTGTTGAAAAGGGAGATATAGCTAACCTTGTAAAGATTGTAATAGTCCTTGATGATATTGCCTTTTTAACAAATTCAGTGGCACACCTCATATTTAAATTAATTTGGTTTATATGAGACATTTAAATAAAGGTCTCACCTGATTTAACATTTGAGCTAAAATCATGGAGTATAGTTTGAAGTGATTGTTTATGAGGGATACTGGGTAATAATTTGACACTTCCAGTTGGTATTTCCCTGAGGAAAACCACTAGGAGGCTGCTAACATCTCAGGTGGAATTGGGAAATGGCATGGCTTCCAATATTATGTTGAAACAGTTTGGGCAGAGGGAGTGCTATGATCTCTTTGAATGCTTTGCTCAACACTTCTTCAGGGACCGTAATGAAGCATTGAGCAAACATGTGTCGGACATTTGACACACTATGTGTTAATGGTAATAATTACTGTTTACCTGCTCTAATTATTGTCAGAATTTGGGAAGGTCCCTCCTTGCAACAGGATGTTTGGTTAAGAGTATCAGAGATTTATCTGATGAATAGCTCAAGATATGGTTGTAAGCAACTAACTGACTTTCTTGGGAAGGCCTAAAGGAGCCACCCCTTTCAAATCATTTTCCTCCCATGTGATGACCTGTTCAGCATATAAACTGTTGGCACCTGGAGGATGGTGTTCAATTGTTTGTAGAGTCTCCTCTACCAACTTGGCAGTCTGTGCTCCTGGCTCTTATTCCCTGGAGCACCTCAAGCCTCAACCTATCATCTTCTGCATCTTCAAAAGTTCATTCAAGCAATGCATTCATTGTATGATGATCCTCATAACTCTTATTTAATGTAGGCCTAACGTCTACTTGCACTGAAGCAAGGAAGACAACCAGTGATACCAGAATACAATACTGATTTTCGACAACATGCCATGCTATCTGGAATAAATCTGCACTATTGGACTGTTTGTCACAACATTTAAATGCTCACACATGGCTACCCAATGCATAAGGAGATTATCAGCAACCCTTTTTTTACTTCTCTTTTTCTGTATATTACCTCACCTCACTTGGTTACACTATTACTTTTCAGTGGACTGATAAAATGTTTTCACTGATTCAGGAGCAAGTGGGTTGTTTTATGAACTTACGATTTGCCAACCAACTTGCTATCCCATTTCAAGGCAAAACCAGACCCATCAAGGCCCCATGTCCAGGAATCCACTATCTCCTGGACCTGTCATTTAAGAATTTCTCCTATTTTATGTATTGGTCTGATACACAAAAAGACTTTTGTGTTAATCTTGACTTCTCTCCACTTTTTTATTCATTTTTTTGGGAATCATCTGGCTCTTTGGACATTCAACAGATTGGTCTTCTGGAGTGATTTATTGTTGCCTCTCTGCTCCAATAGTTTTATCCTGTTCAGACACCACCACCGGTGAACCTGTAGCTTACATTAGTCTTCATTATCAAGAATTCCGACAAGCATTGAGCAACAAAGTAGTTGACTGCCTTTCACCCCATAGGGTTTATGGTTGTCCAATGGACCTTCTTCCCAGTGCTTCCATTCCTTAGAGCAGCGCCGGCCCATGACATAGTGCCGCCTGGGGCGAAGTTTGAAATGCCGCCCACCCAAAGACTAAGCCGTTTTTGCACTACAAGACAGCAGCATTTTTTGTGTTTTTAAATGTCCCTTTTTCTCAGTTAGTGTACCTTCAAAGATTGTATTTTTTTTTAGCACAAGTAGAGGGTTTTTTTTCAAACCATATTCATAAATGTAAGATATTTTGTATAATGAACATTTTAAAAAATGCAAAAAATAAGAAAAACAAAAATACTTAATATACTTTACATAAAGCGGAAAAATACCAAAAATATATTCCTTAACTAGCACTGATTTGGAGGTCACCCTAAATTCCCAGGATTTTCATCTGGCTGTTATAGGTGAAATGAATGAGATGAGATTGAAGAGAGGAATGAGATGAGATTGAAGAGATGAATGAGATGAGATTAAAGAGTGGAATAAAAGGAGAATAAAGAGGGGAATAAGAAGAGATTAAAGAGAGGAAATAAAGACACTCACACCAACACACATACATGCCCTAACACTCACACAGGCACATACCCAGACATTAATATACACCCTAACACTACAGTAACCCACCCCCTACAATCCCACTAACACTCATACCCAGATACTCCCACTAACACACACAGAGACTCATAGTAACATACCTAGACACTCATCCTCATATAACTCATTTTCCATAAGTGAAGCCTCAGTATATTTCCAATGCAGCATGCACATAATGCAAGCTGCCGCTACTTCCGTGGGATCAGGTGATGTACCGTTAGGCGGCCCTGCTAAATCCTGCTTCCTGCCTCCACCCCAGTGGTTTCCAGGACCTAAAGAGGTAACTCCAGGACTTACCTCTTTATTCTGGAACTTTCTGTGAGGGTTCTCACCCTTCCCCTGCCCCTACTTGATTTCTGCTTAGTAAACAGGTACACACCTCTACCTGATCACTTGTGAATTAGCCAGCCCCCTTTTGCTGTGATTTTAAGTCATTTCCAACATATTCTTCAAGTTGCAACATTTTCAATACATTGTGTAGGGAACTTTGACTTAGAGGGACCCCTGTGAAGTTTATTAAACCTGTTGGTATATTGGATAAGATGGAAAGTTTCATCTTAGTCCTGGTTGAATACCCTGGGGGTTTGCCATTTCAGCTCTTCTGTTTCACTATGCAATCGGGTCAATCATGACATGATTCTCCTGTTAGAAGGGCTGTATTAGCCCTGTGAAATGTATAGTTTAATCAGTGAATCATGGCAAAATAAGCTCTTCATGCACAAGTCCTGCCTACTCTTAATGCATAATGAAGCCAATGAGCTGCCATTCTCCTACATCCTCACATACAATATCCTATTTTGGTGAATACAGTGAATATTGACTGTGCCTATAACACTGCGCCTACGTTTTGTGATGTAATTTCACAAGTGATGATGTAAATATATATATATATATATATATATATATGAGATCCATCCCTTTATTGCCACCTTGTACCCATCCTCTGATGGCTACTTCAAGCAGGATAGTGCACCATGTCACAAAGCTCACATCATCTCAAACTGGTTTCTTGAACATGACAATGAGTTCACTGTACTCTAATGGCCTCCACAGTCACCTGATCTCAATCCAGTGGAGCATCTTGTGGTGGAAGAGCTGCATCATGGATGTGCAGCCAACAAATCTGCACATATGGACCAAAATCTCTGAGGAATGTTTCCAGCACCTTGCACAAAGTATGCACAGAAGAATGAAGGCAGTTCTGAAGGCAAAAGGCGTCCAAACCCAGTACTAGCAAGGTGTACCTAATAAAGAGGCCAGTAAGTGTATTACAGGGTAGTTTGTGCATCTCTAGGAAGAAATGGCTGATATACTCACCCTGGTCTCAAGGCCAAGTATGGACATCAGCACATTATACCATCCATAGCTGTTATTTTACTACAGGTTCCATACACCTCTGCATAGCACAAAGAAAATGGAAGAATTTTCCATGAGCTTTACACCCAACTCCATACACTACAAGATTATATTTTACTAATGTGTTATCAGGTTTGCCTGTTTAGTGCAAATGAAGGAACGACATGGCTATGGCGTATTATAAGGAACCATGTTGTCATAAGAAAACTTTTCAATATATGTGTCCAAGTTTCAAACATTCAGTACATTTAAATAATATTAGAGGCAATGCCAGACAACTTTATATTGGCTCACCAGTGATTCAGCAGGAAGCATGAAGGAGAGCTGTGAATAAGTCCTATTTAGAATGAATAAACAAAACAGCGTGACAAAAACAATGAGATTCTCTTCCCACCAGCTTTATCTAAAATAGACATGTGGAATGATGTTCTAGAACAAATTGTGCAACAATTTCAAACCTTTCTGCATTCAGATGGCAAATTATTTAAAAATGACATTTTTTTGCATATCTTAAAATTTCCAGACATCCAAAATACAAAGTATTTTTGGAGTTTAGTCAAATCTAACACGTTCTAAAAATCAGCAAACGGTCACTTTTTCTTAAGACTTAAGAGTTTGTTCCTTGATATTAACCTCTCAATTGATTCTAAATATTAAAGGTGCACTCCAGCCCTTTATTCATGTTAAATGCATATTGGAGTACATTTTGTATGGACGTCACTTCACTGCATTTTACTACACAGAACCTGGTGCATGTATTCTTTATTTATTGGAATTGGAAAGATCCAAAGCAGCTAAGTAACATGGATGAAGTGTCTATTTCATGCATGTAACACATAAATTGTATACCATAACTAAATAGTCCATGGCTAATCTGTTCTGTGCCTGGATATTCTATAGAATGACTGGACAACATTACAAGTTGTATTGAGTATCTGGTTTAGAATTATTTTTGTGTTGTTGATCCAGCACTCAAACAGTCATCTATCTCACAATATTGTCCTAAGGTTGAGGGCCTAACATTGACATGTCTCCCAGTTAGACTGAAATAGTTCAGCTTTTGGGCACATTGTCTGGAAAAAAAATAATTATGGGAATGGATTGCTTAGAACTAGATTGCTGAGTTTTTTGGGGAAATTCTTACTGGGGAATTTATTTTCTTGTGCATTATCCGGTAGCAGAGACCATGAGAGATCTAGTTCCACCTCCCGGATGTGGTGAAACGGGAGATTAGCATCATGGATGTGCAGCTGGCAAACCTGCATCAACTGCGTGATGTCATTATGTCCACATGGACCAAAATCTCTGAGGAATGTTTCCAGCACCTTGTAGAAAGTATTCTACGAAGAATGGCAGTTCTGAAGGCAAAATGGGGTACTAGCAAGGTTTACCTAATAAAGTGGCCTGTGAGTGTATATGTTTCAATTTATATTCTGATGCTGAGGTTCAGTCTTTGTTAATTTCTCGGTCAACTATAAATGTATTTTGGCCACATTCTTCACACAAATAAAGGCAGACTTCAATTGAGCCATTTCCCACTGTGCTGCTCTGTTACTTTGAGGTTCTGTGGTTCTAATCCATTTATGAATACCTTATGTACTCACACATAAGACACGTTCCAGATCTGGACCTTTGATAATATCACATTGAATATTCTCTCAATACAAAAGTATGTTGGCCTTTATTTCTCAAATATTAATGCATTAAGTTGCAGTGATCCATCAAACATGTTTCCAGTATCCTAACATTTAAAGTGCTATTTCACTGCAAGTGCCTCATATATTACTTGATATCAACCAAAGTATTTAAAATGTTATTTTAAGTATTTTATAACATTATTAGAAACCACAGTTCCACAGTTAAGATGGTGCCAAATATTTCAAGTGCTATACATGTGTATCTTATAAGTATATAAATCAATAATATAAAAAGGCAGACTACCAGCTTTGAAGAAAACTCAACCACAAGACCAATAATCACAACATATATAAGGGAGTAGCACCTCTGCTTGAACTAATATTTGCAACAATGTGCAATGTAGAATACTAATGTGCTGTTGCATACTAATCATAAGATTAAATGGAATATGTTTAAGGGGGCGGGATTTAAGAGATTCATTAGCCACCGTCAAATATTTTACTTTTAAATGAATCAAAGGTGTTAATTATACTAAATGTACCATTTAACAACCGGCTTGAAATTTATGTTAAAATGTGTTAATACAACATGTTAAGTTTGTTTTAGTTAATGTCATTTGTAATGTCATATTGTGCGTAGATGCAAATTTTCCCAACAGAAAAAATTATTTTGCATGTGTGGTAAACATTCCAAGCTTGGTCTTATAAAGTCTCCCTCTATGCAGGAGTAGGAGCGGTGGGGTCGAACTTACCTCTGTATTTACCTCTGTCCCAGCAGTCGCGCTCAACGACCAACCACTTATTCAGAGGTCCGTTATGTGACTAGGTTGTATTGGATGTGAGGTAGGCCACAACCAAGCCCTACGTGTGGTAATCCACGTGACTACATGTCATCATGCACGTATGCACAGCCGAACCTAGCTTGATGTCAGGAAGATTTTTGTACACACCTCTCCCCCCTGCTGACTTTGTTTGACCCCAGAAATTGTCTAATCACTGGGCCATCATTTCCACTTCTCCTGTCAGGGTCCACTTTTTCGCTGCTTTTTCATACATGTGGTATATCAGTGGCCGCCACTACCACTAGTGGCTGCCCTCTGGAACACTCAGAACTCAATTAACAGGATCAGGTGTACCTTATTACCTGAGTTGAGCCCTAATCAATACATCCAGCTGGGGCTTGTTACCTAGATTACCCTACCTTTATGAACCTGCCCAGCCCTTGAGTCAGGGCCTTTGTATTGAAGTCTGTGGACCTTGCTGCTGTGGCTCTGCACCTGTACCAGTCCTGGTTACCTGGGTCCTGATCAAGTGGGCTCCCTGCCTTTCATGCCCTTCCAAGCGGGCTCCCTGCCTTTCCTGCCCTTTCAAGTGGGCTCCCTGCCAAAAGACTTATTACCGGTGTTTATTTATCCTGCCATACGTCCGTCTTGCTAACAGACTGTATAACCCTTATTTGCGTGTCCTGTCATAATACATACAATACACTGCATTACCTAGATTCTGCTTGTGGTGTCTTTGTTTGTATAATAATGCATCGTGGGTTACGGACCAGACCCCAAGTATCCTCTGGACATGGGCTCCTACTCGACCTGATTACCCGAGTCCTGACATCTCCCTTGGTGTAACCTGTTGGAGTTTTTCTGCATATCTAACATTGTCCTATAGGTTTTTTTTTTTTTTTTTTTTTTTTAACTATTCCTGCGACCTTGATCCTGCCTCACGATACTGCTTTGAGGCTATAGTTTCTCCAAACGCCCATTCAACTCCTGTCGGTTTCACGCTGCTATATATATCTGCTTTGGGATTCCTGCTCAAACACATATATGACAAATGGGACATATAAATAAATACATTGCAAACAATACATACAAAAAGTGATACATACAAAATTTGATACATACAAAAGTATCAAACATAAGTATCAATTATAATTGGCCATCTGGCACACCAGGCAATTGCCTGGCAAGCCGCTGTTTGACTGTACCACACACTCACCAGATCTGACAATGGAGTTGTACTGTAGTGTCCAGCTACAGACATCCAGACATTGGCCGCATTTAGGTCATTAGGAGGCCTTTGGTCTTAAAGTGCGTCTTTATATAGCAGACATAAGACCACACTCCTTGAACACACAGAAATAGATCTGACCATGAAAACATAAAAAGACATCATGGGAGTGAAATTCAGAGAAACACAAGAAAATTAGGGAAGAAAAGAAAAATATCAGGAGTGATGACATACTTTCCAAATCGAGCCGATTTATACTGCCTATGTGAGCATATACTTATCACAGTATATGCAAGGACAATACAAACATTTTTTCTAGCAAATGCAGGCATTCAATTTTATTACAATTTAAATTTAGCTTAGGTAATGTTGTTCAGAGTAAAAATCTGATTGCCTTTGGAGACAAGAAGGATTTTTTTTTTCTAATCGTCTAATTATTTTTTTTATCTTTTTATGGATACACAGGTGTATGTATCCATTACAATTACAATAGTAATTTTGACAACGGCCGAAATAATAAGCAGATCAATACATATTTAGTGATTTTGTTCAAATAAGCTTTATGGTATCACACAGCTATGAAGAATTTTGGATAATGCCAAAAGACCAGTTTGGATGATTTAGAAAGAGAGGTGTAATTGGCCAAAGGAAAATTGAAAAGATTCTATTAAGACTATTTCTAGAAATGTAATTTGGTGATGGATAAGGACATGACATACTAGTACTATCTATCACCTCTGTCCTTAGTACAAAAACCTTTATCGTTATAACTTTTTGGAATATGGTCCTCATCTTCAGGCAGTTAAAGGTCATGTAGCATATTAGGGAAGGTTTTAAATATGAAATATTCGAAGTCAGCGTTCTTGATATAAGTGCGCTTCTGGAGAAATAGTATGAATTTTAAGTATTTTATATTAGTATTTAAAACGTTGGCACTGTCCAAAAAGAAATGCTCCTTCTATTCAGAGTCTCTGTTAACAAAACTCAGCAGGTGTAGAAGCTTCTTACAAAAACATGAGCTAAAGGACTTAAAATCCCTTGTATTCTTTGTCATTTATCCATAAAGGGTGTGTAATGACAGCTTGGAAGCTGATATTGTAGCTTCATAAATTAAGGGGTGGGAATACGTATAAAAAGGGGGTTACCATGTTGCCAAAGAAAGTTAGACACTTACAAGTTTTATGAACAAGGTTCCAGAAGGCAATGTCTCTTTTCTCTCCCCTCCAAGTAAAATCAATGGCCTTTCTCTAGAGTAATGAGTATTTTTAGCAGGCTAAGGGTTCAATAAACTTTAAAGACGCGGTACTTAACTTTAATGGCCAAGAGAATAATGGGTTATTAAACAAATAATTTAGCTAGGCAATGTCACAAGAAAGGCTTACTTCATTCTCTGCAATGGCGTTTTCCCCCTGCAGCTTAATTACACGTATTATCCTGTGTTTAGCAGTTCACAGCCAGTCTACTGATGTATTCAGTTCAGCCAGTTAAGTGACCAGCATGTTACTCTAAGCACTAAGAAGTTGATAACAACAGACAAGACAAACTGATTTTTTAGCATTTAAAACTAGCGCCAGACATTTTTAATGAATACCGTTTTGGTGGATTTGGCTACAATACAAAAGCTGAAATTAATTTCCTTTAGGATGGGAGGACATACGCTATTATTATAATTTATTGTTTTATATAGTGCCATCGTATTCTGCAATGCTGTAAAATGGTTAAACAGGCCATAACATATATAACATAACAATTAGACTAACAGAAACAACAAGTAAGGAGGGCTCTGCTTAAAGAAGCTTACAATCTAGAGATCATATAATTATTCTGGAAAAAGTGTAAATCGATTAAGCCGCATTAGTCCAGTAGACACGACGTAAAAAAAAAAAAAAAAGTATTGCAGAGTATGCGGTGATACCTTTTAAATATTACGTTAGACCAATAAAAAGGTATCTCCGCATACTCTGCAATACAATATATTTTTTTTTTTTTAACATATTTCTAAAAAGTTACACTTAGGCTAGGTTTC
>VKOC01016193.1:0-10265 GCA_009364415.1 Spea multiplicata
TATACATCCTTGTTATTCCATATATATTTATATATCTTACATTAGTTGGCATGTTGGATAATGCCACTCAGTGCATGTCTTGCAAAATGTATGTGTTCTTGGAGCGAGCTCCCCAGGGGCCATACCGCTGTTGCAAGTGTGAGCAGGTTGCTTCTTTGGAATGTACTGTGATAGATCTAAAGAGGCAACTGGCAACACTGAGGGACATAGACAACATGGAGAGGAGCTTGCTGCTTACAGAGCAGGCATTGGCTGGGGCCAGTGCTGAGGGGGGTGGAGATGGGGAAGAAGAGGTCTCGAGGGCAGAGAGCTGGGTTAGTTGTGCAAGGGGCAGCAGGGGCCGGAGAGCTAGGGAGGTTTGTTCTGGGCTAGATCACCCCAACATGTTTGCCAGTTTGTGCGAAGATGCTGGGGAGACCAGCTCAGAGGAAGCATTTCTGGGGCAGGCTGACTCTCCTAGCAGCCAGGAGAGTAGCCTCTCCAGCATAGTGGGGAGCCAGAAGGCTAGGAAGGCTAGACAGGTGCTGGTGGTAGGGGATTCAATTATAAGGAAGGTTGATAGGGTAATCTGTCGCCAGGACCCCGAATGCCGAACAGTATGCTGTCTCCCGGGTGCTCGGGTTCGACATATTGTGGACCGGGTAGACAGATTGTTGGGAGGGGCTGGAGATGACCCAGCGGTCGTAGTACATGTTGGTACTAACGACATAGTTAGGGGCAGGTGGGGGGTCCTTAAAAATGAGTTTAGGGCACTAGGTCAGAAACTTAGGCAAAGGACCTCCAAGGTAATGTTCTCTGGAATATTACCAGTACCACGCGCTACTTCAGGGAGACAGCGGGAGCTTAGGGAGATCAATGCGTGGCTAAGAGCATGGTGTAAGAAAGAGGGATTTGGGTTTTTGGAGAACTGGGCAGACTTTGCAGTCGGCTACAGACTCTACAGCAGGGATGGACTGCACCTCAATGAGGAGGGGGCTGCAGTGCTAGGGGAGAGGATGGCTAGGGGAATTGCGGATCTTTTAAACTAGGTTCTGGGGGGGAGGATAAATATAGAAAAGAAGTGCTAGCTAGAGTAGACTCAGAAGGGGGTCTAGCTATGGGAAAAGGGGGGGAGAGCACTGGTGGGGTTAGCACAGACAATATGGTGTTGCATAGTACAAAACCTGCTGTCAAGAATTATTTGTCAACTGTTACATCAGAAATGGGTAGTAACCTTAAATGTCTTTTAGCAAATGCGAGAAGCTTGGCAAACAAAATGGGTGAGCTGGAAGTATTGGTAAGTAATGAACAATATGACTTGATCGGTATCACGGAAACGTGGTGGGATGATACATATGACTGGTCAGTAAACTTACAAGGATATTCACTTTTTAGAAGGGACAGAGAAATAGAAAAGGGGGAGGGATTTGTTTATATGCAAACCCTAAACTTAAGCCCAGTATTAAGGAAGATGTGCATGATGACAGTAGTAATGTGGAGACGCTGTGGGTAGAGATTAACCTAGATAGTAAAAAAAGTCACACACTACTTGTGGGTGTATGCTACAAGCCACCCAACATTAGCAATGAGGGGGAAGATCAGCTGCTATTTCAAATTGAAAAGGCTGCATATAGAAATGAAGTTTTGATCATGGGAGATTTTAATTACCCAGATATAGATTGGAATAGTGGAACTTGTTCCACTAAGGGCAACAAGTTTCTGAACCTGCTTAATGACCAATTTATGTCCCAATTAGTAGAGACCCCAACCAGAATGGATGCCTGTCTAGATCTGGTAATAACTAACAATGAGGAACTTATCTCAAACATTATACTAAGAGAACACTTGGGGAATAGTGACCATAACATGGTTTCATTTGAGATTAATTCCAAAAAGCAAATGGGTAACTGCTCTACCAAAACTCTTAATTTCAGAAGGGCAAACTTTGACAGGCTAAGGTCCACCATGGAATGTATAGACTGGGATGGATTGTTCTCTGGGTTAAACACAGAGGAGAAATGGAATACCTTTAAGCACATATTGCAAAGATATACATCCCAATATATACCTATGGGAAACAAATACAAAAGAAACAAATCAAAACCAATGTGGCTTACCTGGAAAGTAAAACAGGAAATAAGGAATAAACAATTGGCATTTAAGCATTATAAAAGCGAGGGGTCGGTAGTATCATTTATGGCATACAAAGATGCCAACAAAGCCTGCAAAAAGGAGATTAAAATGGCTAAACTAGAAAATGAGAAACTTATTGCCAAGGAAAGTAAAACCAATCCCAAGAAATTTTTCAAGTATGTGAATGGGAAAAAGTTAAAGGTAGAGAATGTCGGTACGTTATTATCTGAAACTGGAAATTTGGTTAGTGAGGACAGAGAGAAAGCCGACATTTTAAATGCTTTTTTTTCTTCTGTTTATACCAAGGAAGAACCGATGACGGAGCCCCTGCTGGCTAATTTTAAGAAACCGTTGCAACAAACATGGGATTGGCTGACACAAGAAAAAGTGCTCAAGCAATTAAATACTGTTAAGGTAGACAAGGCCCCTGGACCGGATGGTATACACCCAAGGGTACTGAAGGAACTAAGCCTAATTCTGGCCCAGCCACTATTGCTAATCTTTAGGGATTCTTTCAGCTCGGGCGTAGTTCCATTAGATTGGCGCAAGGCAGATGTTGTGCCCATATTTAAAAAGGGATCAAAATCTCAACCGGGCAATTACAGGCCAGTAAGCTTAACATCGGTAGCGGGGAAATTATTTGAAGGGTTGCTAAAGGTATACATTCAAGATCATATCTTGATCCATAATCCAATTAGTAGAAGTCAACATGGATTTGTGAAAGACCGGTCTTGTCAAACCAACCTATTAACATTCTATGAAGAAGTTAGTAAAAATATAGACCTGGGGTTGGCTGTAGATGTGATTTATCTGGACTTTGCTAAGGCGTTTGATACGGTTCCGCATAAAAGGCTACTCTATAAATTAACAGAAATAGGCTTAGGGGCAAATGTCTGTATGTGGATCAGAAATTGGCTAAAAGATAGAATGCAGAGGGTTGTTGTGAATGGATGTTTCTCAGCCTATACGCAGGTATTAAGTGGCGTGCCTCAGGGGTCTGTCCTCGGTCCTCTTCTTTTTAATTTATTTATAAATGATCTCCCAAGCTGCATTAAGAGCCATGTCACAGTTTTTGCTGATGACACAAAATTAGGCCGGGTAATTCAGACTAATCTTGATGTTTCTTCATTGCAGGAAGATCTAGACAGAGTTGGGGACTGGGCGTGCAAGTGGCAGATGAGGTTCAATATAGAGAAATGCAATGTTATGCATTATTGTAAAAATAATAAAAATGCAACCTATTCTTTAAATGGAATATCCTTGGGCGAAACTACCAATGAGAAGGATTTAGGAATAACGGTTGACAACAGACTTGACAACAGTGCGCAATGCCAGCAAGCAGCTGCGAGGGCCAATAAGGTTTTAGCATGCATAAAAAGAGGTATTGATTCAAGGGAGGAGGATATCATCTTGCCTCTGTACAGGTCATTGGTAAGACCTCACCTTGAATATGCGGTACAATTCTGGGCACCGGTCCTTAAAAAGGACATTATGGAAATAGAAAAAGTGCAAAGGAGGGCTACGAAATTAATAAGGGGTTTGGGAGATACTAGTTATGAAGAGAGGCTAAAAATGTTAAAATTATATACACTGGAGAAACGGCGTCTCAGAGGGGATATGATAACATTATATAAATACATGCAGGGCCAATATAAAGAGCTCTTCAGTGACCTGTTCATTAACAGAAATATACAAAGAACAAGAGGTCACCCTCTGAGACTGGAAGAGCGCAGATTTCATAGACGACAAAGGAAGGGAGTCTTCACAGTGAGGACAATTAAGGTATGGAATTCACTTCCAAGGGAGGTAGTGTTATCCAATACATTAGATACCTTCAAAAGGGGCCTCGATATTTTCTTAGAAAGGCACGATATACAGGGATACAAATAGAATAATATTAATATTTTAGAGCTTCTTGATCCAAGGAGAAATCCGATTGCCTCTTGGGGTCAGGAAGGAATTTTTTCCCCTGATGGCAGAATTCGAGGTAGCTTAATTGGGGGTTTTTTGCCTTCTTTTGGATCAAGAATAGAAAGGTTAGGTAGAAGGGTTGAACTTGATGGACTTAGGTCTTTTTTCAACCTTATGAACTATGTAACTATGTAACACAACACGAAAAATCTTCGTGTTCATCTTCATGTTCATCTCCCTGGCCCCTTACCCATCTAGCCTACCTTATCTATTCAGCATTGCAGGAGTTAACGGGAGCGGAAATCTGTAGGTTCCCCGTCAGGAGTTAAAGTGCCGTGCGAACAATGGGTGACCAATAGACTCACTCGCACAGCCCTTTAACTCCTGATGGCGCAACTTGGCCTGGGGTCTCCCCGCTCCAAGAGTTAAAGGTCCATACAAACGACTCTATTGGTTGTGCGTACACACCTTTAACTCAAAGTAGCAGCACCAGGATTTTAAAAGTCTGTACGAGCGACTCTATTGGTCGCCAGCAGGGGGCTTGTTTGCCATCAACCAATGACGTACAGGTGCACTTCATTGGTTGATGGCAGAGGAGGCTCCTGCAGGCGTTCCTCGTACGGACATTTGAAATCCTGGTGCCAAAGCTGCTGCATAGTGCGTACCACGTTAACCCCGTATTAACCCCTTCTACAAAAGAACAAAGAAGAATGTACATGAATATTCGTGGAATATGAAGATTTCCCCCACCCCCCACGGCAGGGGCCTCCTCTGCCATCAACTAATGAAGGCTGCCCAGCTACCAGTAGAGTCGCTTGTATGGACGTTTAACTCCTGATGACAAAACTTCCCTTCATTGGTTGATGCCAGAGGAGGCCCTTGCCGGTGACCAATAGAGTCACTCATACGGACCTTTAACTCATGGAGCCCTCCAAGGCCAAGTTTTGGCGTCAGGTAGTGTGTGAAGTAGTGAGGTGATATGTAAAAGGAAGTGAGGTGTAATGTGTGATATATGTTAGGGGATGAGATGTGATACTGTAGATGTGAGAGAGTGAGTGATAATGATATGTAATAGATGTGAAGGGAGGCATGTGTTATGTGTGATAGGTGTGATGGAAGTGAGGTGTTATGTGGGAGAGAGGGATGTGCAATATGTGATAGGTGTGATGGGAGTGAGACTGTTTTAGTGAGTGTCTGTCCAGACAGGTGGGGGTCACTCGGCCTAACCTGCCCCCAGGGACAGAAGCTGCTAGCCTTTCCCTTGTTAGTATGTTACTATGCATTTGTAAGTATGTATGATATTGTGTGTGTTTAAATATGCTATTGTGAGTGTATGTTAGTGTGTGTATTTTACTGTGTATGTGTTAATGTGTGTGTGGGAGCTGGGGAAACGCAGCCCTCAGCACCAATCCTAGCGGTATGCTCGGGAAGGTGGAGCTGGTGTTTACATACGTGTCTCTACTACCGTGGGGATCATGTAATTCATGGTACATGATCTTACTGGGAGCTGAAGGTACTGCCCACCTGGGTGCCGTGCACCCATTGCACCTGCCTCATGGCGGCCCTGATGTCATCCAAAGTCCTTTCATGGTAATTTGCAATTTGGACAAGCTATGTGATCTTGCATATTAATGGTAAAGGCCTAGAGACATTGATTTTACACAAATATTAAATTACAGATATTAAATCTATACATATACATGGAACTCTGAGATTCTAAAATGTGTGATTTTTTTACATGTTACATGTATTTTGACAATCTGCCTTCTTTGGACATGCTTCTTCACTTTGCTATTTGCACACAGTGTCTTTCTATGACTGAATGGACATATTTTTTTGTACATCTAAAAGTATCTAAATATTTTTTCACTATGATCAGGGTAGATTGAAAGGGAAAAAGGCCCAGGGCCTTTGGTAGCATGGACCCTCAAATGCTGCTGTGTCCTTTAACTACTCATCTACACTACACAGAAGGAACACAGTGCTTGAAGTGGTACCTCACTTGGTGCATGGGGTCACTCCTTTACGGGAGAGTTTTTTGCACAGACACAGATGTAATTTCAGAAATATTATCGACAATGGCAGAGGAAGCCATTCATTTTGCAGTGGAAACTGTTTTGTACACTGTTTGAATTAAAATGGCACAGAGTTACTGTGTCAAGATTTTCCAGCCAGCATTACTCTTTGGGGTAAGTGCTTGGGCCAATGTTTATGGTAGTCAGTGTATATGCACGTGTGTGTATTTATATAGGGATGTCTCTGTAAGAATGCACATGGTTATGCCTCCACTGTATGTGTGTGTGTGTGTGTGCTTTTATGTGTCTGTGTCGGTAGTTCCCAACCCTGTCCGTAAGGCACACTAATGTTCCTTATCATTTCTAAATCCCTGTGCCTTGGGGGCTGAGCTGGGAACCACTCTAGTCTATGTATGTCAGCATACAAGCAAAAGGAAAGAGTATTCCTTCTTTCATGTCATATTCAAACATTGACTACGAACTTGATTATATTTGGATATTCAGTAAGCTGTTAAACTTCATGCAGCTTTTTGGGAATATGTAACATTATGGTCCCTCAGCTTTTGCTGTGGGGCTCTTGGCAAACAGTTGCCCTGAGGCCCCAGATGATCCTGATCTCCTCAGTACCCTTCATTGTTTCCTTATTTGCAATTGTGATCTTGGCAACATAACAAAACCAACTGAACATTTCCTCCTTTCATAAAAAGTGTACACAAAGCCGCAGGCCCTTTGAGAAATTAAGACATTTTATGTTGGTGGTTGTCAGAGCCAGGGGATAAAATAAGAACAGAAATTATTGGAAGATATGTCATCCATCAATCTCTTCTTAAACCTAAGTAGAAACGACAGCTACCGTGAACGTGAATATAGAAAAAGCAAAATATTCAAAGAAAAAACATTTTCAAGATGAAAATATCTAACTGAAATTCATTTTTGGGGGTTTCTTTTGAGAATTGCAAAACCACACAGTACCACTCATGGACTCATTGTAACATCTTAATTTGTTGTATATATTGCTAGACTACTAACATATGAAGAAAGAGAAAGCTAACTAACTAATGAAATTAGGTACTCTAAACCTTGTTAGTTTTCCCAAGGCAAAAACCTGAATCATTTGCAGATCTAGACGATGACCTTCACAATTCGTGTTTCTCTATAGTGTTAGCTAGCATCTTATTTTTAAGTGCTAGAGGATTCATAAAAAATTCAGACACTGGGTTTCCCTGAGACCAATCTGGTGACTTGTCTTTTGAGAAATCCTCTCCTCTAGATATGCATCATTCAAAAGGTACATTCTGTTGTGTAGCCCAAGAACCCACTACCTTGGTGTTAAACATGAATATATAGTCCCTTAGCAAGAGACTATATTTAAAAGTGTTAATATTTCACAACTTTTGAGAAGATTTCTTGTATTTAGCCAAGAACGAAGAGGTCTGATTATTGTGAGCTTAGAAACAAAAATAAGAATAAAGAATAAATGTTTGTTCACCCTCCGGTGTTAGTAACCAAAGGTCATATGCGGATTTGATTTGATTGTTACCACTCCAGAAAAAGAAAGAGACTGGCAATTGAATAAAAAGAGTGATTATAGTTTCATTATCTCAGCTCTAGGGAAATGTATTCAAGTGTACAAACGCCTAATCTCATCAGACCACAATACGGGGAAGCATTATAGGACACAGTTCACAAAAGATGCACAAATGAAGAAATGATATATATACTTAGCTATCCGTGTATATGTCTTGTGGCAGAATTACCTTTCCTACCACACTTAATTAGAAATGGAATCTATGTAGAAATAATAGAATATCTTATTAGTAACAAAAAGAATTGTTGGTTCTCCAGTTCAAGTGGTAGAGCTGCATAAATTATAAGCCGAGAGATCTGAAGAAGTCATTCACTTGTGGCAGAATGCTTTTTACTCTGTCATATTAATGAGTTGTTCTAAATTTAGTCGACTGTGACAAACTAATATTAATACAGTATTTTATTGCCCTGAGCTCGGTTAATGCATAGAAATGAAACCTCGTATCTGAGGAAGAAAAAAAAAAAGATTATATTGCCTGATTGTCAAGATGCAAAATAATCCACAAACGTACGTATTAAGACCAATACATAATGCACATCCTTTAGATTTGTGTGATGTGAAACATTTTCCATTATTTTAAATCCTTGCTGTATTGCTTTGTTAGTATACTGCTAAAATATCTTAGAAGTCTATAAAAATTGTAATTCTTAAAATTCCCTCTGTGTCAAAGAAATACTGTTTTTAATTATTTAATGGAAAAAGCAACTTTCTTTAGAGATAAAACATTGCGTATTCGATTTGGCTGGGGGATTGCAAGGATAAATGTCAAGTTTAATGTTTTTTTCAATAGCAAACAGGTCCAATCATATATTGCATGGGTAATAAAGTCTGTTAAGTCCCGCAGAATGAAATCATGTGTTGGTCTATGAAAAAACAGCACCTACTAAAAGTTTTCAAAGCTTTGAGTGACACTGAGAATGCAATAGTTAATTGGATATTTTGGAGCTGTATTGAATTTGAAATCCGTAGGCTTTTTGTGCCACATTTCCTTTGTAAGAATGTCTTTTCAAGAACATTAGTTATTCACAAAGAAAAGCATTCCGCAACTCTGTCGCCTCAAAATATGACAGTGACATTAAAATACACAGAGCAATTACAATTTCAAGAACTCTATAAAAGAAAGGAGTAATTTTCTTTATTTTTGATGTATTCCTTTTGTAGATGATTGAATTTCTGATTTCTGATCCTCTCAACTATCATTTCTTGTTCTAGCCAAAGCAGTCTATTGGAGTTGGCGATGCACCTATTGTGTCACTCACATTGGGAGCTTCAGTGGCGAGAGGTGGAGCCACAGCTTCTTGGGAAAGGTCTTACGAAACTGTAATATTCATTAGTTTGTTGGGTGTTTGGTTTATATGATGACTTTTTTGAGGGATCTCTTGGGAGCAGACAAGGTGCTAACATAGTTGATGAAATATAACACATTTACACAAAACCAAGTTATACCCAATATTTTATTTAGTCAGAAGTTAGAAAATTTGAATTCTCTCTCACTTACTGCCTACAGATACATTTTTCAGGTTTTATTCGGAGAATGATCAGATCTTAACACCACTAAGGTATCAGAGAATTAACCCCATTATAATGACTTCACTATACTGCAATAAAAGTACTAATATGAATGTAAATAATATCAATATCTGTATTACAACACATGACTTGTAGGGAGAACTGACTAGTGCCAAGAAAAATATCCCATGTGAATCAATATAACTCAAGATGCCTGAGCTTACACTTTTGCTGTGCACTTTGTTGATATGCAACTTTATCCTGAAAAAAAATAAAACCACATGTCATCTTGTTAGTAGACACAATTATTTAGGTTTACATTAAAAGTTAATAAACTGACTCTTTGAATACATAAGAAGAAAAATGTTCCAGAACTTATTATCAGTGGGTTTATAAGCTTTTGGTTGTATTGAATACTGTTCTCCTTCAGCTTTTATAGAGGTGGTCCCACTTGCTGATGATCAATAAATCAAGGGCATTTAATTAGCAGCACCTGTCTGCTACTTAGTAAGGGTGTACTTAGTTTTTCACACATGGCTTCTCCATTTTGGCTTTATTTTTGTTGAATAAATCATAACACGGTCTAATATCGCATGTGTTGTTATAGGGGGTTGTATTTACGTTTTTTTAGATGGGCTAAGGAATAGATGATTGCTATTATGTTCTGATATGTAAAACCATAGAATTCAAAGAGCATGTACTTTCCTTTGAGGATGAGCATCAGGGGCACTAAATATTAACATTTGTTATTAAGGAGACCAGGGTGCAGTACAGATGCAAATTAAATGGTCAGGTGCCAAAGGAGAGGTACTCCTGTTAAAGCTGACTACAACTTTAAGCATGCAGCACCAACTGAATGAAAACAGCTGTTACACAACTCACTAGTCCCACAAAAATATTAAAAAGTGCATTATAAAATACTGTGTTCTGGATAAGATTGGCTTAATTTGAAAATGTACTTGAGTCTTCATTTGTAGATGCCCAATGAAGCCCCCTTAGCCTCCGCTTCTAGCAAGGCCCCCAGGCTGAATGTGTCACCTTTTATCTCACTGGTGACCAAACATCCAGAGCTGCAAGTTACTACCTCCTACATAAGCATCCCTTAGTCACTGCTTTCTTGCCCTTTGCTG
>VKOC01016194.1:0-209965 GCA_009364415.1 Spea multiplicata
AAAAGGTATTACAAGATTCTGCAACATTCTGTTTTTTTGCATTCGTATAATAAAGTTCAAAACGTTTGTCAAATCAACAGAATGATTTTGAATATACCCCCATTTATATTTGCGGTGTGGCTTTTTTAAAAAATATAAAAATAGTTAACCATTACAAACAAACATGCAATGCATATTCATTACCTAATCCAGTAAGTCCTAAACCTGCAGTCAAGATATCCAGCCCATGATACGGCATCGGACAGGGTACCGTGGTCGGGCTCGTCATTGTAACGCCGCTACTGTCCAGTCCAAGAAGGCACTTTCTAGCTTCATACATATTTAAGGCATTGCGTTCCACACTTTTTACAATCACAGACTGCAAAATATTAAACACATTGCCCACATTATAGATTATAGATATAAAATACCATTCTAAAAAGGAAATTAAGATCGCCGTGTATGGTTACACATCTCATTCATCTTTTTACTTCCATTTTTAAGTCACATTTTAGGATAACAGGGAGACTGAAATTTCAGCCCATGCCCAGCACCAGAAAGATTTGCATGAAAATCTATATGAAGAGGTATAAAATAGATTATAGACCCTTCCCACACAATAATTACACAAACTCCCCATTACTCGCATGTACTAAATTGATTGGCACAAACTCTGAATTATTCACGTTTATCTATTAATACTAATAATTCAAAATTAGTGCTAGTGATACCAAATTCAAAATCAGTAGTATTAAAATTAAATTCAAATTAAGCTATTTTGAATTTAATATTAATACAAAAATTGCCAGTATTTCTACTAATAATTCAAAATTAGTGTAAACACTAATACTAATAAAACAGAGGAAAGACGCACTTTGCTTGGTTGTTTGGGCTTTGGTTTAATGCTGATGAAGACATCCAGTTGTTCCATGAGTTGTGTTATATACTGCGGTTCTACGTCAATCTCTTCCTTCATGTCAAACATCAAGACAAGTGGAAGACATCCCTAAGAAAAAAAAAAAACATTATATGAAATAAAACCCGACACTGTCATTTATATATTTGTACAAATTTTATTTAAGTGAATAAAATAGATGCTGACCAAAAAAGATTTATGTTAAAACTCTAGGATTATTCACTGGCTGTTTGACTTGTTCTAATGTAGGAAATATATATTTGCTTTCTAATATGAAGTGGATCACACATGAACAATTAAACTCATTCATGGCCTGGGGCATAGGGTAGAACATTTCTGCATAAAATTAGGATTTTACATTTTAGCAGGATTCTGCACAGGAAGTGGAACATGTAAAATGAACATTAAAAAACAAACATGTAAAACCAGTTAAATATGTATTTTACCCATAACCCCCCCCTTCAAACCAATTCTTTATATGTGCTTAAACAGGGTATTAGGGTATGTAAGTTATCTTCTTTTGGCATTGAACGATCAAAGCCCAAAATGATTAAGGAATGCTTTCTGTAGATCTGGCTTACATCATTGCTTTTTACCTCAAGCTGTTTCAGTCTCAGTAAAGAGGGAAAGGTTCTAATCTATTGAGGCTGAAAGAACCAAAGGACGAGGTAAATAGCGTTGGGATTCTGCTCGTGTCCAGTCCTCCCGATATGTTCACGTGACCCATTAAGTACATACCATGAGATATTGTCTGGCAAGACAAACAGATTCAATGGTGCCTTGGAGGTAGACAGTGGATTTCTTTAGTGGGTTATTTGGATCTGGAAACTGGATCTGAGCACCTGTTCTTTGCATGATCTGTTTAATGTTGCCACCGTTGCGTCCCATCATAAAAAGGTGATGCTGAGCAGCGATGTCCAGTTGCGTACTGACAGGAATGGCATTGGCCAGGCTGCCGGCAAGGTGTTCGAGCAACAGCGCCGTACCTTCCTATGGAGAGCCAAGCAAGACCACGTCAGTATCACAAGGACAAAAATACTTGAGACCACAATTTATACATTATGCTAGTGACCAAAAGTATACATGAAGCCTTACATTTACTTAAGATCTGCTTTTGTAGCATAACAGTAGCTTAGCAAAAAGCTGTTTATTGGAAAACGACGTTTGCTAGTTATTTGACTATTTTGTATTTTTAATATGCATTAATTCAGTTCTCTAAATCAATACGGAAGCAAAACATTCCTTTTAGCAGATTCCAAATGGAGTTAACTTTTAAAACAAAAACTACATGTAATTAGACAAAGGTGCAGATAGCATCACCGCGTCGTAAAGAAATGCTGATATTTCTTTATATGAAATTGCAGCATACCAAGAGTGCAAATTAAATGTTCTAGTTTTGGGCTATTTCATCGGTAAATGAAATGGAGAACCGTCTGGTCGGTCTTCAGATCATGTAACATAGCAGCACAGAGTCAAAGTAAATCACAGCATTTACATAGTATCCATGTTTTTCAGAGCTCCAAAGAACATAACTGCTGCGTGTGTTTATTGGATTAAATCTTAGACAGTTTATGCTACTATGATAGATGAAGAAAAACTCACGTTTATGTTATTAAGACAGACTAAGAGAAACTGAAATTGGAAAAATCAAAAACACGCCGCCCAAAACCCTCCTGGTAACTGTGCAGAAGGTGAATTCAGTGGAAAAACAAAATGCTTGTCCCAATTTTGTTCTTGCGACGCGAGTTGTATTTAGCAAGGAATGTATACAAAGTGCATAGTCCAAGATACTCAAGTAACATTTTCCTATATTTCATGTGGATCAGAGTACGGAACATAAACAAATCTGCAGAAAATAAGAAGCTTTAACCGTTTCATTAATTGCAGCAATGGATTGCGGTATTATATTTTATACATAGAGAATAGGCAAAATTCTGTAATAGAATCCAGCCAAAGCTATTGCTTATTCCACAAATGAAAGATTAACAAATAATGGTATATACCGTATTTCAAATATTAAAGGGGAAGAGACATTTTACAAAATTATCTGCATGTAACCTAAAATCAAATCATTTTCGCCCAAGCTGTCCCCCCATCTTCTGCCTCAACCCCTTTGTAGACTGTAAGCTTGTAAGAGCAGGGCCTTCTTCACCTTCATCACCATTATGTTTTATGCGTTCACGTTAAATATCTATTCTCCTTTCACCATAATGGTGCTACAGAATCTTCTGGCGATTTATAAATACAACTGAATCCACCATTTAAAACCATATGTTATTTTTAGTTAAGCTTCATAATTTCCAAATAGGACAATCCTCCAGTGAAAGCACAGAACTTTTCAAAACTTTCTAATAGTTTCCAAAATCATTCACCGTCCTGTCACCGTAAGTAGTAACACTTTATAGACTCTGCCTGCATTGGTCTGGCACACGGGATTCATGGACTGTTTGCAACTCTGAGGGCAACTTCCTGAGGGAAACAAACAGGCCAGGAGCTCTACCTTTGTATTCTATTGCTTTCATTGCCTGGAAGGAGGTTTTAAGCATGGAATGTTCCATCAAGATTATAATTAAATTGTTACACCACCTAATTACAAGATGAAATTTAAATGGAAACATCTGACATGGAGGAACAAATTCCAACGGGTCAATAAGAATCAAACATTGAATTAACTTAGACCCAAAATGATGAATGAATGCAGATGAGCTTAGTGAAATCTAATGTGCCTACTATGGTAGTAAATATGAAATTTCTTTGAAATCTTATTCAACAGCCATAAGACTGGTATTTGGTAAAAATTGCCAGTGGAGCACTTCTTGCATTAGAACGAAAATAGATAAAAATAGTCCAGCTCTCATTTCTTAGTAAAAAAAAGCCGAAAACAAGAGATTGCAATATAAGGAAAGACTGTTTGGCGTTATGGCCTTTAACAAAAAAATACAAACAAAACTGGAAGAACTGTATGTGACAATGCTGTACGATGAAAAGAAGAATTTCTATGTCGGCATCAAACGTTTTGACTCCTTCCACTGACCAAATTCCAACCTTCAACATTAGAGGAAGCTGAGCAAGCGAGTGTAATTATAAGCACATGATATGTAGTTTCCCGTCATCCGAATGGCATGCATAGCTCTAAAAAATGTAACTGGAAACTAGGCCTCCATCAGCTTGTTCCCTAACTGCTTGAGTGTCACAAATTTCAACTTGTATACCATGGTAGAATTCAACTTACTGCATGAACTATACTAAAGCAGGAGAGATATGCATGATTGGCAATATGGGCATGCTTCCAAGGGAGGGGTTTGTTTCTAACAAATCATTAGCGTCTTTGTTTTGTAATTAATGAAAGCAATTACCTTCACAGCACTTGTGTTGTTTTGGGATCCCCTTACGATTACAGTAGCACCATACACCCTTGAGCGTTGTTTGAAAGAAACCGTTATATTATAAGTCTGGGATATGTGTTGAATGGTGGGAGAGTTTGGATCTGGAATTGGTTGTAGAATTCCAGCAATGGGTAACTCAAACATCAAAACCAAGGGCAACAGCTCCTGTAAGAGGGGATAGTGAAAAAAGGATAACAAGTTATAACAGATTGTATGTAGTAGACTCAGAAGAAAAAAATAAAGGATTTACATTCACACTTTACAAACATTTATACATGATAAAATGGGATTTTCTTAAAAAAAAATTAACTTTATGTGAAATCCCCATACTTTACCATATGCATGGGCTGCTGACGCACATACTGAACCAACTGAAAACCTGTTTTCCATTCTTGAGCTATTCATTTGTTAGTACATTTGTTAAGACACTACAGCCAATGCACACCACATATAGGAATGCTGTGCAAAGGATTTAGGCAGCTATGAAAAATGTTTAAAAAGAATGCTTTCAAAATATACATAAGTTTATTTTTTTATCATCCATAATAAATAACAGATGGAGGTACCAAATATTGGTTAGATTTAGATTTTTCTTCTGTCCACTTTGCATTTTGTTAAATTATGAAAAATAAAAAAAGGAACAACGCAAAAGGGACTGAAAAAAAAAAATCGAAATCAACATTTGATTTTTTACTCTGCCTTCAAAACCCCATCGATTCTTCTACGTATACTTGCACAAAGCCAGGGATTTTCTAGACATATATAGTGAGGTGTATGATTAAATTATAGTAAACAAGTGCTAATGAACATCAATTTAACATGTAGATTGAAACACAATCATTAACGGAGAACAGAAGCTTTAAGGAAGCCAACAGGTAGGTTTTCCCAAATATCTTCAAGAACTAGCCACTGTGGATTTAGGTAGCCTTAGTTGCTAATCCTGCTCCTTACCCAGTTTTATTCCTTCTACACAGCCGTTTGTTGCAGTTAATGATTGTGTTTGAAACCTACATATTAAATTGATGATCATTCCAAGTGCATCTAGAAGAATTCATACGGTTTTGAAGACCAAGGGTGGCCACCCCAAATATTGATTTGATTTAGATTCTTCAGTCAGCGTTATGACTATTCTAAAACAGAAATGGAAAACAAAATGCCAATACGATTAGGTTTTCATATTTTCCAAATGTTATTTGTGCAAGAAGATCACCGACTCGAACATACAAAATTTAGTATGTTCTCAAAACGAAAAATCAACTTTCTGAAATAACTGTGGGATGCAGGTACGAACCAAGGAATTTCTATTGAACTGGGCACAAAGTAAAACTGGACTTCTTTTGAAAACTTTTTCCAAACTAAACAATCTTTAACGAGCAACTTTTGCCCACGTACATATTGAGCTATTCAACAAACTATCAAAGAGATGATAAATGAAACTGGTACATGCAAAAAGAGGCTTATAATTGGAACTCTAAAATTATAAAGCTTTAAACATTAATGAATTGGCAACCAAAATTCCATCAAATAATGGAGACATGTCACTAAAACATCCAAAACATTTTTAAAAACTCATAGAGGAAGTTTTCCCCCCCCCAAAACTACACAAACGTACTAAGGGCAGCCAAAGAAATCAAAATCCCAACCAGAACACAGAAGGTACTGGAAAAGAAGAACACGCTCATACCAGACAATTCTACAACTAGATCCGAAACGCTGAACAGGATTTGCAACAAAAGAACAGGATTTAACCTCTTCACGACCATGGACATAGTGGGATATGTTGCGAAAAACAAAACAAAAAACTGGTCCTGGAGAACCAAGGGCGTTTATAGGGAACCGTACACGGAAAAGTAAATTACCCGCTTAGGATGGGTTACACAACCAGAAGAAACTGCACTAAAATCGTACTACATTTGTTGAACAGTTTCTATGCACAACTGCTTTAACGCCGCGACATTCGAAGGTTTTTAAACACATATGCCAATATCTCAGTAGTTTTGGTTGGAGTTTGACTAGGGAATTTCCAAAATAAAAAAACTTTACATTTCTTGTTCTAATGTTTGAACTTTGTGCATTTTGGTTCATTGTAATGCTGCATGACCCAACTGCACTCTAAGAGAAGTCGGTCATGACATATGTCGATCAGCTAAATTCGTAGCAGAATTCACTGTTCCTGTAATGGTAGGTTGTAGCAAAGGATCATCAACCCATGAAACTGCCTCTGCCATGCTCGAGTGTTGGTGTGCAGAAGTATTGTCTTGCTAGACATAAGGCCAATGTTGCGCAAAATGTGGCACTTGATTTATCTGTTGATTTAAACATTGTCCTAGACCTCTTCAGGAACATCTACATGCTTTCTGCCAAAACTAGCCATTGCATTCAAAGTTCACCTCTGCTTTGTAATTCTGGCAGGGCAGATTAAACAAGCAACAAACGTTGGTACCATCCATGTGCAAGAACGTAGAAGTTTAGAGGGCAATACTTTTAGAAAACCATAATCAATTCTCAAACATATAGCAGGCTATAAACAGTTACAATGCAGGAGATACCCACCATACTATTACTACGTAATAAATCTTAACTATGTAAGAGTTATCTTAAAAAGTAACAGAAATGCAAGAATTGGTAAACACATTTCTTCCCATGTAATGTTGTATGTATCCATTCTGTAAGGTCTTACATACTTACCCTTATTCGTACTCTTGCAGACTCCACACCAGCTGGCTGGCCTGCAATGGACACCTGCAAAACACAAGAGCGTCGAAACTTCAGGTATAAATGTGCGGTAAAAAAAAATAATGTGGTATTACCAGGAAGCGTGAGGCCCATACATCAATACTGAAATACTACACAGAGTTGCTCCACTCACAGAGTTGCTCCGCTGGGTAAATGAACAGGAGCCATGCCACAAAGCTCATCCATGATGTTGCACTCTGTCATGCTTATCTAGCCTACTATATGTGTTACTCCTCAAAATGAGTAATTTTTGGATAGTGCCTGCTGAAACCTCAATTTTTATGCAATCCATTGCCACCATAGGCTACACAGGTATAATGACTGAATATATTACACGGATTTAGTCTATAAACAGAGAGCCACCTTGTAAACCAAGTTAAACACACAATGCATGTCATACAGTACGTAAAACACCTCCTTTGACAAGCAAACAAAACAAAAAACACTAAACCAGAATATTTTGTTTTTTCCAAGATAATCTTTAAAGGTTGAGATTTAATTACCACAGACGTACTTACTAGATCTACCTTCAATCTCTAGTGATGGCGGGTGGCATTTTATATTGGAGGATAAAATTATAATACCTGGTTGCTTTTTTCAGCTTGATTATTTCTGTTCGAGTCGGGAAAATGAATGTGGCAGCCGGTTTCCTCCATCACTTTCTTTATGTTATTGCCACCTTTGCCAATGACATGAGAATGTTCTGTGTGGGAAACATCCATCTTTAACGTGACCCGGTTACTCTGAAACGATAGAATAAGAACTAGGCTGTTATATAGAAATCTAATTTGTGTATAATTATTACATACAGTTACAAGAAAAAATAGGTGAACGCTTTGGAATTACCAGCATTTATTATTTTATTTATAGGAATATTAAAACATACCTTAAAAAAAGGAAAAAGTATGTGTTTCCCTAGACTAATCATAAAAGCTAAGTGGAGTCAGGAGTTAGTAAACCTGGAGTCCAAGCAACTGGATGGTGTGTTTTACAGCTACCTTGACATAACAAACCCCCCCAAAAACACTTAAACATTTTTAGTTTACTATTCACAGAACACATCTGCTGAACCATGCCTCTCAATCTCAGAAGATCTACAATTAATAATGGTTGATTTGCATAAAGCTGGAAAGAGTTACAGAGTAATTTCACAATTAAAGAGTTCACATATCCATTAGTCCACAGTTAGACAAATTGTTTATAAAGGGAAACTATATAATACTGCCAATTTCTTTAGAAGGCGGCGCCCAGCCAAGATGACTAAGGGCTCAACACAGAATTTTGGTTTATTAAAAAACAAACAAACAAAAAAAACAAGAACCCTAGAGCTATAGGCTTGAAGGAATCTTTGGAACCGGTTAACATTATGAGTCTACCTCATGCAAAACATTAAACAGGCATGGAGTCTGTGACAGGACACCACAGAGGAAGCCCCTGCCCTCCAAAAATAAAAACCATGCGCCCGAGGTTTGCCAAAGAACACCTTAATATTCCACAATTCTGCTGGTAGTATGTTTTATGGACTGATGAACCCAAGGTTGAATTGTTGAGGAAAAGCACGCAGTACCATGTATGATGTGAAAAAGTGCACCAAATACCAACATAAACAAAAAAATCATCCCAATGGGGATGAAGGGAGCACCATGATTGGGGCTGCTTTGCTGCCTCTGGGCCTGGACAGCTTGCCATCAGGGGGGAGGGGATAAAATCTTTAATGCCACGATGGGTGTCGTCCTTCTCAGTAGAAGTTGGGTGATGTAGCAGGACAACGACCCTAAACATCCAGTAAACATTTGCAGTGGGATACAACAGGGGAAAGTCTACTAAATATTTCTGTTCGCTAGAAAGAATCTATTGAATATTTTGGAAATCACTATACCTTTGTGTCCAAAACAGACATTATCTTCTCCTTGGCTTCCTTGACATTTTCCTTCTTGCCAGAAACTTTAATATGTGGATCTACAAAACAACAAAAAGTTAAATTAACACACATTTAGCTTGTTATTTTTGTAGCACTTGTAACATTTAATTGCGCATATTCTGCTTATGAAGTTGTAGTATAAATCTAACACCTAAGCCACGGTTCTTTAAACACAAGCGTAAGAAGTCAGTATTGGGTTGGGAGCTGCCCAACTGTGTAGCATCAGGGCTCTCATTTTGCCCTCCATGTACTGGAACTAAACAAACCTCAAGGAATCTCATTTTATTTTAAAGAAAAGCACAAGTTTGGGTTTACCTAGGATATTAAAAGTTAAGGATATAATTGTATGCGGGAGTGGAGGGGTTCTAACTGCGCTACCAACATTACAAAAAGGACACGAACAAAGGCCAAATAGGACTCAAAATCTTAAATGTAGAGCAGTTATCATGAAAACCAACAGAACACACAGAATAGGATATTCTGCCTCTTATTTTAACAACTTGTTTTATGCTCTGCAAAAAAGGTAGACTATTTACATTAACATCAGGGTGGTATAAATTGAAAACACATATGATATATGGTTGAGTTATGTTTTCTCGTAAATGACGGATAATTTAAACTACAACCAGGCTGAAAAATCAATCATCTATAAGAATGATTCCTAGTCATGCTCAGCTAAATAAATATATGAAATTAATATTAATCATGTATCGTATTTGTGAGCTGTTGCCCATTGAGCATGAGGGAGGCTGTGCTGGAAATCAAGTTAAAAAACTGGTCAGGTAAGAAGAACGTTTTCTTTAAAAGGACAATGACTAATGACCAAGTTCAAGCTTCTGTAACTAATTGAAACAGATGTATAAATTGGAAGGCTGGAGAAGGCTATTACTTTTATATGTGGTTATCTACAGAACACTTTTTCCCCCATATGATCCAGCATTATAAATACACTAATACAGAACCTTAGATCAAAGACCGGAGTTATATACAGCCATACAATATATGACGTCATTTCCAAACAAACACTCATAATATGATGCAAGCTAAGTTCATGGCCCTGACCGAGGCCCCGTCTCCATACAGTCCCCCAACAACTGCCTTGATTTGGACATGTCTGACCAGCTCCTTCCCCCCCAGTTTTTGCATTGGTACCATAGAGTTAAAAATACCCCAAATAGGCCTACAATATACTAGGAGTGCAAGGGAGTTAAATATATGTATAAACCTGGTAATACAGCCATCAGAGTGGGGTAAAACTAAATTGCACCACATGGGGGTAAACAATGTTTTTGGTATATATATTTTTATTTATTTTATTTTAAATATAATCTGGAACACACTATAAGATTAACTTTAATTACATAAATCAAATAGCTCACCAATAAAATATACAGTATGTTCTTTTACCTGGAATTCAACAATAAGAAAATGCTACAATCATCTGCAAATGCTCCAAAACGGCTTAAAAATAACTGGACAATAAAGCTAGATTCCTGCAGATTATTAAACCCAGTGTCTGCACCTAAAGGCGGATTGCTAATATGCACTGTGGGGTCCCCCCCCCCCATGTGTTGCGATAACTTTCCAGGTCAAGATTTCAAGATGCTTCTTCTATCAATTATAGAGCCCTCAAAATGCCCTTTTTATTTTGTTTCTTTTTAAACTCGTCACAAGCAAATAAATGTTAACAGCTCTTTACACGCAGCTAGTATATCGAAAAAAGCTGTAGTTTATGCATAATGTGCAAAATTCTGAAAAATGTAATCGCTTAAAGCAAATTTGTTCGTCATACCGTGTGCAACATAACCAAAACCATATAAAGCAGCATAAAACTGTAAAATGATGGAATCCCAATACACAGTACAATTCTGCTAATCTAAAACAGAGGTGGAATTTCAAAATGGCTTTAAATGTGACTTACTCGTAAATTTTAGATGCAGGTTCTACATTTCTTTGAGTAGGCTTCATACAAAAACGGCAATTTTAGGTAATTTCACCAAGTGATTATTGGAAAAGAGCACAGGAACACCATCTGCTCTTTACACTGAATTTCTATATTTTGCCAAACGCCAACTATTCCAATGCAGGGAGGAAACAAATATGTACATGAAACCAGCTAAGATTAACCCTTTAGTTATTCATAGTCGTGCTTAATGGATACATGAATAGTGTAAAAGATTTGTAAACAGTGTAAACGTGACAGTGATCAAGTCATTTACTGCATAGATCTATGCAGTCTTAAACATGGGACAAATTGTATACGACTTATCTTAATGAATGCCAAAAAACATCTGTATAGAGAAGACTAGCCCAGGGCACCAAGCTAGTAGTGTGCACTGCCGTGAAGGTTATTTCCACAGGGGGGAGCCGGCAAGATTCAGCCTGGGGGACAAATCCATCTAAATGGCTCATTACATTTTGGTCCAGAATTTGGCAGAAAACCGGTTAAACTTATGCTATCACATTCACAGAAATGGGACGGCATAAAAAAGGTACACAGAAAAGTGTGCAGGGTGTAAATGCTAGCCAATGTGCTTATTCTAGCCCTGTGGCTATATGTGGAATTACAATCAACACGAAAATAATTGAGGTTTTCAGTCCAAACACCCCAAACTTGAGCAGCCCTCGGGAGCAATTGAACGCCATTAGATTATTAAATTGCCAAAAGGGAATGTTAATGTCTCAAAGTTTGATATTGTTATTTTCCTCTATCATTTTAAACTTCAAAAAACAAAAGCATTGTGCATGCTCCTTTATCCTTTCTTGCTTTCCTCTCCTACAGAATTGGCTTTTTTAACTTTCCAACAAATCAGACACCACATTTTTTTCACGTTTCCATGCCAAAGCAATATTTACATTAAACAAAGCATTTCTCAGTTTCAACTGAACGATATATATCATGAGTGCATACAATTACTACATATCTTGTATGACCTGTGAAAATGAAATATGATTTTTAATAGCTTAAAATGCCAGGGTTAAACACCTCACCATGCAAACCTATTCTCCGACACTGTCACTATACACACACACACACTTATATACACATTGCAGTTCAAAAGTTTGTTTTCATGGAAAACTGACCTTTTGAGCTGGGCTAACTACTAAAGTTTTTGTAGGTTTTGTAATGATCAAATAGCCTTTCAAACTTAATTTGGATTAGCTAATACAAAGTGCTATTCACAAAGGAGTGATGATCAGAGGCAATGTAGATAAAAAACCAGCCATTTCCAGCTACAATACTTAAAACATTAACGTATACAACATTTGAGATCCATTTGATGTCCTATTGACAATTTGATATTAAAAAAAAATAAAAAAAAAAAAAAAAAGATTCTCAGAACTTTGGAGTGGCAATACATAGCTTGTTCACTCACTTTACATTTTGTTAAATGATTAAACTATTAGACATGCCTGTGTTTGAAAGCATTCTTATTATATAGCATCTTCAACCAGTACTTTATATCTATTAAAAGTTTTTTAAAAAATCTAGTTTTTGCATAAATATGTTTTCAGACAGCTGAAAATTATACATTTGTGTACATTAAGCCATTCTATCTACTAGTCTAATGGACAAACACCCAGACTCCTTATCATACTGCCTGTTGTAAACAATGGAATGGATCTGTGTTAACTACCCAGATAGTCGGCTAATCAAAGGCTATGGAGGAAATGACTTCATTAGCATTGCTGTAAAGAATCAGCTCAGTTTATGCTCAAAGAAACAGATCTGTGTAATTTATTCTTTAAAATGTAAAGCATGTACTAAAATTAAAAGGACAAGAATGAATTATGTTTTTGGAAGACAAACAGGATTACGCAGGCATGTTCAGTTGTAATACTATGTAGTCTTATCCACGTGTAAATAGTTTATGCAAGGCATATTAGAAAGCTATATACCAAGAGTACCGACTGCTTTTCAGATCTCAGAGATTCACCGAACCACAGAACATCTCAATGAAGCCCTTAAAACATGTTGTACTAATATTTAAACACAATTTCATGCATTGAATAACAAAGATATCGATATTTACCTACCACCCTCTCAGTAAAGTAAGACTTCCTTATATTATATGGATTCCAGATACATAATTAATGTATTAAATGCAATTCAATAAAATATTAGACCAAGGAGGACATTTTTTTTGTTTGTTTGTTTTTGGTCCATTCGTTTTTAGACAGCAAATTTTGTTTCCTGCCCCTTTTAGGTTGTGCAGAATTTGGAGCAATTTTCCCATTCTGAAATTAAAATTTGTTCTCGGTCTACCAACTCTGCCAACCACTTCAGTGTCCCCGGTCTCCTTGCCCTGCAGCATCTTTTGCCCCACCTTGTTCTTCTGTCTTCGCTATAAAAGCTTTTCTTTCTCAGCCATCTTCATTATTTTGGCCTCTCTGAGCAATGGGGAGAGCCTCTCCCCTGTTAAACCAATCAGTGGAGAGAGTATGCCCGTATGGTCAGCCATTTTGCTAAAGTGCGCCAGATTAACACAGAAGCAAAGAAAGATGACAGCGGGTATTGGCAAATTCAGAATTCATGAACTATTCCCTTGCATGCTTGTTTTCAGTATTGAGTCTTTAGCTCTAAAAGCTCTGTTATTCTCTGTATATTTGCAGTAGCTCCTTGATTATAGTTCGAGTCATTTAATAAGGGTATAAGCGGGCGTGAGCTCTTTGCCGACGCTAATTGCATATTCACAAGTCTACTTTGAAATGCCAGCGGAAATAAATTTTCTATGCACTGCACACAGACACAACATACCCACTAATGATAAACCATTGCTGCATGCTTTCAATAAAGTAGCATACAACTAATTTTACAGCTTGTTAGCAGCAATTTGGGTATTATAAATATTGTTTTCTCAGAAGACATTGAAAGCATATACAGATACAGTCCACAACGTATTCCTATTGTCAACATTATAGAACAAATAAACACTTCTAACATTGCACAAAAGAGTTTGGGATGGAGTCAAGCATCTCAGGAATCCGTATGCATCAACTTGGAAATCGAGTTAAGCTATTAACATCACAACCACAAAACCAGATGTTGGCCAGCTAAGCTTGGTGGTGTTTATTGAATGGAAATCGCTGTTTTAAGACTCTTCAGGTAGAGAACTAGTTTTTTTTTTTTCCAGTAATGAATGTATCACTTGCTAATAAACTTCCTAGCATCTTGGTTCTTCAAGCAAGCAAGTATAATTATGTCTGTGCATGGATTCTATAGCTGCATATCAATGTATGATTTGCCAATGGCTGCCTATAATTTTATTAGGCTTTCAGATGCGTACTTCCATCTGCAATTGTAACCTATACGTTAAGCTTAAGAATTCTTATACCTAGAGTAAACCTTGCCTTAGCAATTATTATTAAAACCTATGTGTACACTAATGCATTGGGGAATCTCACACATGCTGGAGAAGGGCTAGCAATGGAAGCTGCACAATCAAGATGTCTTCTCCCCTATACAAGAAACACTTAGATTACTCAAACAGCAGCTCTGTTCAAAGTTCTGAAAGTGGTCTCATCGTAACTAGTGCAATGGCCCAGATGGTTGCAGCATTTAAAATTACTTCACTGGACCCAAAATAAATAGTTTCCACTTTTAGCTCAGGACAAAGTGGTGTTGGCACGACTTCCATATGTTTATTCAATTATTTCTACCCAGTTCAGTATACGTGTGTATATAAATTTTTTTTATTTTTTTTTTAAGTAGTAATTTATTGTAGTTTTCAAAATATAACAGAAAAACAAGACAGGATTTCCAATATAGCCATTGTCAAAGATACATAGGTGACAAAAGGTGAGTACACAGAATCAGGCCACAGAGATGGTGAACAATCGAGAGCCATATAGCAAGGACAGGCAGAGTTCACAATAAAATAAAATAGAATGAGCACGAATAGGTGAAACACATAATACATAAGCAGTGAGTACAGAAAATGGAGCCGAAACTAAAATGCCACTAAAATGCTCTCCCCAGCCCGTGCCTGTACAGACCATAACACTGCTATGGAAATCCGTGGACATAGAAGAAAAGAAAAAGAGAGAAAGAGAAAGAAAGAGGAAGGAAAAGAAAAGGGGGGGGGGTGACGACCCTCACAGCCAAGTTACCGCAGCATGGGGCGGTGCAAATTTGTCTAGCCAAGGGTCCCAGGTGAAGGGAAAAGAGGTGCGATGTTCCATGCAAATATGCGGTGATTTTTTCCAGCTTGAGAATGTCCCAAATTTTAGCCTCGATAAACGGGATGGCGGGGGCTCCTGACTTCCAGAGTTTAGCAAGGGCCAGGCGGACCGCCGTACAAATGCGGAAAATTAAACGATGAGCGGGTGGAGACAGGGTATCCAGTGGGTAGTTCCTACACAGAAGGGCCGTCCAAGGGTCAGGGGTCAGGCGGACACCAAGGGCTGCACTCAGACTGCCAAAGAAGCGAGACCAGAGAGGCACTACTTGAGGGCAGTTCTACCACGTATGCAAAACGGTGTGTGTATATAATTTTTTAACATATATAGACTACTACTATACAGGTAAACAGGGAAATCTCACCTGTTCTAGTAGAAGGAATCTAGTACATCGCTGCATGGGATGTCCTTTGTATAAAAATTTGAACAGGTGGTCTCAAAAAAAAAAAAAGTTTTTAGAAATGAAACCCTCCTTGTACTAGTAAAATGCTTGAGAACTAAGAATCCACTAACAAAAAGAAATCCCTTATAAACCCAACTATATTAAACATTACCACCTTCTAGGCTAGCCCCTCCACGCAAAAAGCCCCAATAAACTTTGCATCACTTTTATCCCCCCACTTAAACAAAATGCCCCCATTGTTGTATTGCGAGTGTAGGAGAGTACAAACAGGCAAAAATAACAAAAAAAACCCTGAAAATGTAATTAAAGTTAAAATGTGGATGGTGAGATTTTTTTAAATGTTGCCTAAACGGTTTTGTTACCATTTACTAAACCATGTAACATTTATGGCGACGCATTTCACTCCATTATTTGAGTGGCCACTAGCACTGAAAGGTTGGTCAACTTACATCTTCCCAAGTGTTTTTAGTTCTTAAAATCTAGGTCTGGCAGAAAGAGAATACAATTTGTCCTATAAAACATGCCCTCGAATTTTCATAGCACAAAACATTGATGATATGTTGTCCCAGAGAGATCAGATTGCCGTTTCCCAAATGCACTTCATGGCTAAACCACAGCCAGACTGTTTAGAAAAAGCAAACTTACAGTGTGCTGACCACAGGCATTTAAAAACCACCCACACAGTTCTCTTTATGATCATGCACGGAAATTAAAGGGGCAGGTATGGGAAAGGGGTGAGGAACCGGTCATGATTGTTAAGGGCAACAATTTAAGCAGCATGAAGAAAGTCACAGCACAAATCCCCACTACAGGAAGCATGAAATATCCAGCTATGGATGATGCAGTTGGAGCTGAACGTTCCCAAGGTGGTTTAGTATTCACTTTAATAAATCACAGTATCATATTAGTGTCCATGGTTTTAGGACTTATAATAGAAAGTACAGTTAAATGGCAGACATGCCGCCACAGTGGAAAGAGAAAAGGCAAATTAAATATGGCAGCAACGCTAATAGAGTAGGGCAGCTCTAATGGGCAAAAATTGTGTCCCCCCCCCCCCCCAGCACATGTCCAAACAAGGGTTTGGAGTTTGCCTGCACACTGATTTAAAAACTGAAAATCAGCAAACCCTAGAGCTAAGAACCCCCCCCCAAAAAAAAAAACCTTTACAGAGCATACAATACAATTAAGGGGAAGGATAATAAGTGTGGTCTTATAGTAGATATGATTATGGAACAAGTGGGCATACATTCGGAACTGCTCAGTAAATGTAAATCACACCATATTACAGCCTAACCGGTATTATTGAAAGGCAACATCTGATAAATCTATAAAGACACGGCGCAGCTATATAGCCCATCTCCTTGCGAAGCTGAATCTAGGAAAGAAAAAAAATGCAACCAATTGATCTGATATATGAACAAAAAGAAGATATTGGAAGCATATGCCCCAGCTCGAAGTTTTAAATCCTATTTCAGTTGCTGATGTTGGATTTACATTTGTATCTGAACTTCCTGAATAGCTAGGTTTGAAGTTCCTCTCCTGCTGACATAACATGTTTTGTTTGGATTTGCCAGATGGATTCGTATACATGTAGCCATTGTAATGGGATGCATCTGCTTTTCATTAAGCACAAAAAGTTATGTACGTGGGTGTGATTGTCTCATACCAAACATTTATTTACTTTTTTCCTAGACTTGTTGCTTGGAGCAGATGTTATAAGGTCACAATTGTTTTTCTATTTCTAAAATTACAGAGTGTAATTTCATATATCTCAAGAAAAATAAAACAATGGCGTTCAATCAAATCCTACAAGGTATTTGAAAGCAGACTTACTCTGGTAATCATTTGGTAAAAGATAGCAAAAAATAGAAGGCAAATACTTGTCAATACTTATTGTGATCCTGCTAAAAATGTAATGTACATTGGTTGTATAGCCTAGCATCTTGATTTTACAAGTCGTAATTCTTATCCCAAATTATCTGAAACTAAAGATAAACAAAGTCACAGACCTTTGTTATACTTATTTTCCGATCCATATATTATACACACTACAACACATTGACATAAAGACAGTTATTTCTAGGCTAGAAGAGGAAGTTTTAAATAATATACGTTTCAAATACACAAGTCAAACATCCTCTAGACTTTTTTTCTTTGATTTAACATGTGCTAACTTAAGTTTTCTAAAAACCTACAGAAAGATTAATATCATCCATAAGTAGTTTTGGGAATAGTAGAAAAAAAAAATATGGTGCACAACATCAGGAATTATCCAACAGCACTTAACAACCAAAGGTTACTTCTGCAATTTTGTGTGACAACCATAATTCGACTAAACACTGAATCCTGAAGAATTTAGGATGTGGGGTTTTTTTGTAAAATGATTATACATCAAAAAAGGTCTGCTGTGGAACTCCGTTTGGCTGGCTTTAGATTTTCAGGTGCTGGGATTAAATTCCATCAAACTGCAACCACAGCTTAGAAGCAGATCATCAGCAATTGAAGTAAACTGGAGCTTCAGCCATTTCTTCTGGACTCATCAAGATCAGATGTTCTACAAAACTCAAGTGACAACTCTTAAGCTAAATAAAGTAAATAAATCACACACACATCAAAACAAAATACATTTTGCACAAATATTTCCAAACAGCATAGAGTATTGGCCACATATTTGGTTCAAACATTTGCAAAGCACAATGAACCAAACCACAATCAAAGATGAGTGAAGAATGAATTGAAAAAAGAAAAAAAATCAACTTCAGAAAATTGTATTTAACATTCTTGGTTGATCCATGGAATGCTACCTATAAATCGCTTTTGTTCTACAATCAATATGGTTATTAAATTATATGGTTGTATAAACCACACATTCTTGAGCTGCGATGCAGATTTGTTGAAAACAGGACCTGCAATATTTTTTTATGAAATCTATAATTCAAAGCAGTCTGTTTGTAGGTTGGCACGCCAAACAGAATTACAGATGGAGTCAACTTCTTTCGTTTGCCTAGTAATCTGTAGTTCACAGTTACCAACTGGCCCATTTTCCTGGGACAGTCTAGGGATTTGAGAGCTTGTCCCGGTTCATGTCCAGGGAATTCTGCAGTTGCGTGTGCTGGGAGGGGTTGTTTGTTCATGTATATCGTTTGCTTCCATCCTCCTTTTGTAAGTAGAGCGGGGGGGGGGGGGGGAGATATAATCAGCACAACGATAGATGGCAGTAAATTATGCAGGTTGGGCAGAGCTTTGGGGCAGTGGAGTTCTCTGCCACCTTATACATACTGTATATAAATATTCACTTTATGCCTTATGGTGAACTCTCCATCTACTAAAAAGTCTAAGCAGGGCCAGCCATGACCCCCCCAAATAAAGGGGTGCACCAAGTTGCCAACAATGGGAAATTCAGTGGCAATAGCAAGGTTTTTTTTTACAATTTGAACTGAAATTAAATAGTCTTAATTTTGTACTGACAGTTCAGCTAACAGCAAAAAGGAGATACCATCATTGTCTCCAGGAAATAAAATGGATAGAAATTACTAGTGATTTCTAGCTGCATTTAAGAATTGACATAGGCCACATAATTGTGCTAAAAATATTCTGCAAATCATCATTTCTGAATATCTAATTTCCTGCTTCAGAATCCGTAGAATGCCAAGACATATAGAAGAGGTCTGGCGTTATATATATAAGAAGAATAAAAAAAAAAAAGAAAACACTATTTGAATTCATTTTACACCAGGGATAATTTGGGGTCAAACAGAGAACAGTTGTATCAGCAGGATTTTATATGAGGAGTCCCTTTATTTTTTATGCCTCAGCTTTTCTGGTATAAAATTATTTCATAGCGCCTTTAGTAATAAAAATAAAATAATCATGAGTACCCTGTTCAACATGTTTAAGATTTTAAGTATAAAATTAGTGTAATTGCAGATGTACGAAGTGTTTTGACTGGCATCTTAATCTGCCAGAGTTTGTTGGTTTTCAGACTCCTCGGATGAATACCAGGAGATCCATACAGGGATAAAGCACATTTTAAATGTCACAGGGGTCCTTAGGTCATGAGAGCACGTGTCCTATGTAACTTAGCGATTCAGATCTCCCTTCAATGCATTTACTTTAGCTCTTGCTATGATCATGGGGAGGGGAACTATGTTGTGATTTATCTAAACATATTTTTGATAGCAGAGAAAGTATAGCGGATATGAGGAGAGAGCTTTGTCTGGAGGCACAAATGTCATCTTCTATCCAGGTAGAGTTGGGCTCCATAAGAGCGGCAGTAGGAGTCCCAATACCTTTCCCTTTGTTAGAGTCAGCAGAACCTGCGGAGCATCTTTACAAGTAGTTATACACATTAGCAAACATGGTTTATTGATATTTGTCCATGCAACAGATAGAACCCACCAAAACCAGGTAAAACTGAAGCGGCAGAACCTCATAAGTCTTCTCCATGATTCTTTACGTCAAAATTGACAAACCTAGTGTGGGGGGGCTGCAAACAATCTAGAATACTAGGATATCCCAGACTAGAATGTAAAACAAAAAAACACTGTAAATATTGAAGGAATAGGAATTCGATGACTTCAAATACATTTCCCATAGTAAAAATGTGGAGCAAACAGTGGTTGTAACCAATTTACTCATCTGGGACACGCGATCATTAGATTCCTACCTCACCGTCTACCAAATGCACCGAAAAAGGTCCAAGCAGCACAATGCCCGCTCTCTCAACATGTCTTGATTTAAAGGTCAAACATAATTCGAACATGCTTTGTTGAAGAAACTGCGCTACCCTGACACGTATGCATTTAAGATCTTCTAACCCAAAAGGAGAACATTACTAAACATATTGCATTAAGATAATTAACATCCAAAAAGATGTTGAAGTGGTTTAAGCATCGCGTGTTTTATGCAATATTACACAAATTAGAATGGTCTTGATCGCGGAGGACTACAAACTGCTAAGAGCTGGCGGATTCTAATTAAGCACGCTATTCGTTAAAATTAATCAGCTGCTCAGTTTGAAAAGGAGGAGACTTCAGTCACACCATTGGAGCCGGCAAAGAATTTTACTTCATGGTTAATCCCTTGCCACAGAATAGCTGTCCAGTTTGCTGGGTTGCCATGGAAACCGCCATTACAAAAGGGGGGGATGCCAAAATTTTAAAGCCCTTGATACGTAATAAAGTCAGAACTATAAATTATACCTTGGGAACCAAAGACCGAGTAGCTTTATACGATCCTACAGACAAAAGAAGTTAGAGCCCAGCCCTCGTAAACAGAGGCCCGGAATTCCTCTAGTGTTGGAGTTACGTGTGGTCAGCTGCTTAGTGCGTCGCTATGGAGACCCCAACACATGAGTAAAGCATGCATATGGAGGAACAGGGAGATAAGAACGCAACGGCGCGGTTTAATTTGATGTCCACAGCTGCAGGATTCTTTTCATTTACTTTTGGAGTGGTATTTTAATAGGCATGTTGATCCATCATTAAGCTTGTACTTTGCTTACCAACTGCCTCCTAATTACTGGGAAGGATAGTTTGAGATAGCATATCCTAAATAATGTAATGCAAGAAAGCAATGATGCGCATAAAGCCATACTGAAGAATTAAGGGAGAAAGGATCAAAAAGGGGAGAACAGATGGCCAAATGGTTCTTTACGGCAGTCATATTCCTATACCTTTTTCTGGCAAAATGTTGAATTATGCAGTATGCTTATGAAACACTAAGCAATTTAAAATGTATATTATATCTAGAAAGTGCAGTCACAGGACAGAAATATTTCCACATACCCATATATACACACACACTACAACTGCTGTAATTGGATTACATTTCCTAAAAAAGTGAAATTTACAGCCAAAATGGTGTGATCTAAAAACACAAGCTCATGTACTTTTTGTGATGCTCCAGACAATAAATGCTATAGGTATATGTGAAATTCAAACTTCAAAATCAACACAATTTGTTAACATTTTTGCCGTTGGATGCTCAAACATTAAGCCCATATAAGATGAACTGTAATCAATGAGCCATAAAGACCTCCTTGTGGGGAGAGGACAGCACTGACCCTTAACCATGGTGGAGGTATTAAGAAGCCAACAGTCTGGTAACAATGCTGATGTATTACCTCTTTATGTCATGCTTAATTAAGAGTTATAATGATAACTTTGCTCATTAATCAAAGGGAAATTCTTTCCAGGAAAGTCAAGCTAATGTTTATATATGTATTTATATGCCATAGAATATCTAAACAGTTGTCTTAACATAAGAAAAACCCTTCTGGAGAAAGCCATATGAAAGAACACATGGACCCTGTAAAGTAAGATTTTCTAGGAAAACAGGAAAAAAAACCAATTTGTTAATCTTGAACTTTTTAGAGTCACTGTACTGATGAACCTCCATGCATCAAATAATTCTGGCATCATATGCCCCCATCACATTGGCCTCCATTCCTCATAAACATCTCCATTCCTCCTTAATGGTTCAAACGTTAAAGATAAAATGTAAAACTTCCTAATGAAAACACACTATATATAACATTACGCACACAAAGTAAAAATAAAAGATTGTTCTGCAAACAATAGATTATCTATTGAAACATATGCCTGTAGCGAAGGACAATATATTTTTATTTATTTATTTTAAACAGCTCTGAAACGTGGCAAGCATTTCAAAAACCAAGACCAAAAATAGTTGTGTTTCTTTGGAGAAACTGAGCTGTCAAATTTAAAACTACAGTACGGCCCAATACCCATGGAAATACACTAAAACTCTGGAGGCACCCCCCCATAGACAAGCAATACATGCATGATACAAACAAGTACTACAACTTGGTGTATACAAGATAGAAGTACCAAATGGTCCTTGAAGCGCAATTAAGCTTTGGTGTAAAATCTACCCCATAGTTAAGGCGATGAGATGGCTTCCTTTAAATAGAAAGACTAATAATGAAAAAAGTGTATACAAAAAAACCCCTTACTTCACAAGTTAAAAACACTCAGAAATAATCCGCTCAAAATAAAAACAAAAAGAACACACTAACATTCCAACAGTGAGAGGTCATAGTAGAAATGTTAGCGGAAAGATTGACTGAAAAACAGTTAAAAAGGATAGGTTGAGCTAATACACAAACTCAAAGAGGGTTGCACTCAACCAAAAAAGCCTGCCTAAAAATAATAAACATGAAACCGTATTAAAGTCTGTACTACTAGTTAAACATTTTCATAGTGGTACAGCTAGGTATATCGATTCCCTGAAGAGTTAAGCAGCCTCTTGAGCTTTTGTAATGAAACATCCAACGCACAAAATGCCAGCTTCATCAGGGGGAGAAAAAAAAACAAAAAAAAACAAAAAAACTAAAAATGCATCATGAAAGCAAAAAAGTTATAATGCGTTTCCCATACGCGGTTCTACTTGAAGAGAATTTGGTCACCTCAACTCTAATTAAAACGGGACATCTGTACAGGTTTAACTTTGCCAGATATGTGCAATACCCTGCTAGTAATAGACAAGCAAATGCAGCTCCAAAATAAGAAATAAAACAAAAAGGCTATACAAGTGTTAAAGTTAGTTTTTCTTCCGTTAAGGACATCAGCATTATTTTTTTAAAGCCTCCTTGGGAATTTCTGGTAAACTATTTATTCAATGCAAGTCTCTTTTCCAATTATTATACCACGATCGAAAAGGAATCTATCCTAAGGCCATAACATCTGGCTTAGTTATTAATATCAGTTTCACCTGACGAACTTTACACTATGTAAATTACTCTTCCTAAAGATGACCTGTCATAATAACGCAGTTCTGTAGAATTATATAAAGTTCTGTATATATGTATTATCTTACAGCGAATATTATTTTGGTAAAAACATTGTGGAAAACATGAGAAGCGTAACTACACGATTAGCAGCAGTTTCTTCCATACAAAATAAAATGATTCTTGGTGTTATAAAATCCACAAAATTAGATTGAAACAATCACAAATACTTCCAAAAGAAAAGACAAAAGGACAATTCTGGAAGATGTTCTGCTGAAGAACAAATCTCATCTTCCACAACAGTGGTCTTCTTCCAAACCACAACAGGATCTAATTTCTTCTAAACCATCTATTGGTTTTGGAAAAAGAAAAAAACTTCCAAAATTATAATATCCAGATGATGGCAAATATTAAGATTCGTGATCTTCTAAACCTGTTATTCATCACACTCCTTATATTGACAAAAAAACTTGCTGGATCAAATACTGTATTAAATCCTGTTTTCTAGATTTCAGGAAAAGTTACTTTATCACTGATAAGTCAGAGAGGGTCAAAAAAAACATTTGAGAGTTTTGTAAATTGTCAGCTAAATGCCAGAAATCATGAAGATGTTTATTTCCATTTCAATTCGTGTTGCACAGACGGACAACACAATGAGGGCACCTTGTTTGGGCTGCAATGACAAGACTAAACCTACATCCTAGGGTACTCATTTTTGTCTTAATTTACACAAACGTAAAGAATTTTAAATTCCATAAATTGTGTTAAATCTAATTTGTATACGATTAGAACTGGTTATTTTAACTTATCTGAGGCCGATGAACGAGGTGTAAAATAACCAACTCTTACTTAAAGCAATGTGAAATCTGTTTTTAGCTCCATACATGGAAAAAAATCCCTTATTCTATTGACGGTCATAACCTTCGCTCTAAAAAGGTATTAAATATCCCTGTACAGAAGGATTCATACAAAAAGCTGTCATATATTATACATTACATACAAACATGCTCTGGCTTTTGTCTCAAATCTTCATCTACCTCCATTCTTCACATATTATGGGCATTAGACAAAAACCTTTATGGATATATGGAAGATTGAGGGAGGCTCACAAATGTACTAAAGAAGGTAGTGCATGAAAGGTGACATGCTTCTTCAGACATGCTCGCCAAATAGCATTCACTTAGAATGACTGATAAAACACTTACCTATATAATATATATTTTATATAAGCTGCCTTTTCTGCATTTTATCCCCCCCACATACTTTTGTTTCATAGAAGACTTTTCTCTAAGACAAAAATTCTAAGTGACGTTATTGGCTACAACATCGTTTGAAGAGAGTACAACTTGAGCCCGTCACCAGGTTTAAGAATACCAAGGAACTTTTCAAATGTTAGGTGTGGAAGGAAAGTACTTGGCATATTATTGGGGAACTTTCTAATTACCAACACCAGTGTTGAAGGGGCTCTACACCAGGTATGACTGGGCTGGATGGGTTCCACTGGAGACAGCTTGCCCCCTGGGCCTCACAATGGTTACAGGTGGCCCTAACCACATGTAGTACACCAGTCATTTCATTGTGTTCCCAAAGTGGTTGTTTTCCAGGCTTCCAAAACAATATTGCTCTGCTCCTGCTCATGTAAAGCAGTAAAGAAAAAAAATGGTTTCTATAAATAACAGTAAAACAACTAAACATTGTAACAATGGAAGCTAATAAGAGAAAACTAAATTGGGGAATAGGCCAGCGCATCGAGATCTTTTAGACATTACATACATCAGTGAGTTTTTGGAGTGCAACACAATCATTTGGTTTTTGCGGATGACAGTCTAATTATATACAATTTACACGCATACACATATACAGTAGATCCAGCAATGCTATAAAAAGGTCAAAGTTATAAAGTAATTTAACAACGGACAATGCTAACAATTACAAAAAAACATTGGGATTCAGATATCTATAAGAAAAGGGTTCAGGCATTATCCACGTTTTCCCAATTAGCTAAATAAGAGTGCATATCCCACCAGAATTGAGAAGGAAACAAAAAAACCATAACAAGTATTAAAAGAAAAAATTGTTGATACTCTCTGCTTTTGTTACTAACTAAACTGATGTAAGACGCTCGGGAATCTGAACAAGTTATGAGGTGTCTGTAAAAGAAATAGTTTTGTAGAATTGGCAAGCAAAGTTACTATCCTGAAAAGTTATTATGTAAACTGTTTTTCTGTTCATGATGTGTGATAGTCTACAGAGACACATTTTAAAGGTGTAGAGTGAATACAGTGAACTTTAAAGTGTTTTTTTTTTTTTTATTTCATTTTTTTTTATAAAAAGGGATATGGGGTGGTTGGAATGACGAATACTAATTGAACTAAGCATTTTTAAGATAGTTCATAAGACTGTACAGAACAGAGTGTTAAGGGCGTAGACCGTGCACTGCAGCCACCATACCGGACACTCAAATGGTAAGGCGATCCATGAATACAAATTGTGGCCTATAACATTATTTTGTTCTTTGTGAATGAACATTTTTAAGATTATTAAAATAAAATGTCACATCATTAAAACTTCTTTTCCTCCATTATGACATTCTGCAAGTATTTCCATTGTCCACTTCCAGAACATATTTAATAGCCAATAAATTATGTTTAAATACAAAGTATGCCATGCTTTTCTGGCCATGTGTTAGAAATAACTGGATGCTACCATAGAATTACACTACAGAAATGCACGCATGGAATTCAAAATAGGAGTAGTGTGGATTGAAGACCCGCTGAAAAATTGGAGTAGTGTCTCATTTATTATGAAATAGAAAAATGATCAATTGTGCCAAGAAAACAGAAAAGCTAAATAGAAAGAGTAATGGCATATTGTAAGAAACAGCCTTTATCAGCCACTGTAAATCATAAGCGCTGAAAAAAAAAATCACAACTTCAAATTTACCACATCACACTTCTCTGGGGCCTACTCACCAAAGGAAGAGTTGACAGGAGAATTGTGTTTCAGCTCTTTTGCTTCACTATACAATATGAAAGCTTGTCTGAGTATTTGGTGAAGGCACAGCTTGGCTGGTTTTGTATAATGCCCAGTTGGTTCAGTCCTACACACCGAATTGTGCCTTATACAGGCCAAACACATCTTCCAAATCTCCCTTTAGTGAATAAACTTCTGTAATGTGTGGTCTTACCGTTTCACCCCCAATGTCTCGTCCTGTCTCCCCATAAGTGAGCTAGTATGTAGCAGAGCAAGGCCAAGAAAAGCAGAACTGGCTTAAAAGCAGGTGTCTGTTGGTGGACATGGAGCAGCTGGTCTAAAGCCTAAAGGATTGCTGTAAATGACCAACGCCAAGATGCCAATCCCACAGCCTCCAATAAGTTTGGCCATACGTGTCAGTAAGGCATTAAGTACATGTTCAGCTTCTACCCTCATCGGCCAGTTCCCATACAGGACTGGGACACAGACCTGGCATGACAGTAGAACCAAATTGAGATTTTAGGTTTTAAATACAACCGGCAACCAAAAGCAACAGATAGCAGTGCAAGGTCTGCATCTTCATGGGCTTGCATGGTCCGTCTCCTTCGCTCTGCTTGCCGTCATCTTCTCATAAGACGGCATTACCCTGAGGCTCAGAGTGCAGAGCCTGAGAGAAGATGGAGGCTTCTAGGTGCTTGCCCAAGGAGGTACAGACAGAACTAGACTGCCAGCAGACCTGGGAAGGGCTAACAATTATGGCTGACGTTCCAAATTTTTTTTTTTTTTTTAAATGCAAATACTACGACATGTAATCATATTATATAGATTTGAATGCTAATTTTTCAGAATCTATTCTATCACAATCTACTAGTAATATCAAGTCCATATCTTACCGTACTCCGCTGCTTGACATGAAATCCTTCATATTCCCTCACTGACGCTGTGACATTTCTAGGGAGCTACAGACCATGGCACTTGGACCATGAAGTGTAAAAATAAGTTGTTTGGAAATAGGGCTACTTTATGTATATCATATAGCCTTGAATAAGAAACTGTTCAAAAATGTCTTTATGTTAGCTGTAAACATACCTTAAAATAACAAACTTAAGTGTTCTAAGGGTTAAGGAAACTTTTTCATGTTATGATTTTTTTCTCCTGCCAAGCTCCAAAATAAATAATAAAAAAAAAAATACATTTTAATTCGTACTCTTCCCCATTTCCCAAATGTCCCTGGGTCAGACTCTTGTCTGTCTGTATTTCCTGTGCAGACTTAAAGGGACAGTGGCACCTAAAAAGCACACGTATCATGTAACCGGGATTTGGCCATCTTGATATACAAAAATTAGACCGAAATGATGATTCAATAGTATGAGTATGGGGAACGCTTTGCAGTAAAAGCTGCAATATGCCTGTAAACGATGCGCCTCTTTGGGAATGGATTTGAAACTTTAAGGATAGAGATCTCAACATCTTTAGTTAAAATACTTTCCAGAGGCTGTGTGCTTTAATGAGAATCGTTGAGATGAATCATATTACAGCCAGCTGTGACTTAACAGGACGCATGCCAGAATTAAACATTAAGGTTTATTCTGTTTCTTTCTCTTAAACAATACTGAGAAAATGTATAAAATATAGGTAAAGCCAAGTAAAAATGGTTTATTTTCCATGACACGAGTAAGAAAAATAAGAAAGGCTCAACACCATTCAGAAATGAAATTTTAATCATAAGGGTGCATTAGAAAGTAGTTGCTGGTTACGCATAATCTCTGATTTGCAGATAAAGCACCAGCTGGATTGTAATTTTTATTCCCGTAAGGAATTATGAAGTTACAAGATCAGTAGATCTTCATGTTATAGTTTCCACTTTGTGACAAAGGCAGAAAAGTGGAAAGGTTCTTTGAGTTGGACATTTTTTTCTATTTTGACACATTAGAATGTGGAGGAACATAAGACACAAGCTAGAACATAGCCGGCCAGAAAAATACTTTTCTTAACTGGTTATAAATTCTTCTAAATCCAAGAAAATTCTATTGCCGTGTGCCAGATAAGGCATGCTACTTTTAGACAGCTCTCGATCTAAACTGTGGGTCAACCAATTCTTTCAATATCCAATTCTTCCCAAACCTGAAAACAATATTCACTGATGACACCGTAGTTCTAGACACTAATAGTTACCTTGATGTTGCCATTTGGCCCATGCACACGTCAGACAGCTCTGAAAGTTCCATCTTTCACCATAAAACTGCATCATGTCAGGCAAGCATCATCATAGAACATTTAAAAGTACCTTTTTTTGACTTTGCTCCTATCTTCAGTTTGGACGGCCAAGCAATCTGAGTATTTGTTTCTTCCATAATCTGCAGAGAAAAAGTGCATGGATCATTTATTGGTAATTTAGAACTTCTGGCTTTTTGGAAGCAAACATGTGTCACAGAAGAATGGTCTCGTCAAAGCCACAACTCATTTTGATTATTTTTTATAAACATCTAATGAAGTATATTATGCAATTGAAGCCATTTTAACCATGGGCTTCCATATAATTGTTCTAATCTAGAGTTGTTCTCACGCAATTTGATACTAGCGAACTGAACGCATTTACAGTAAAAATAAAAGCAATAGTTTTAAATATATTTGACAGGCAGATGGCAACCTTGTAATAGGTATCAAGGTTTGTGTAAAATATATAATAACACTTTAAAGAAGAAATTGCTGTGTCTAATGGGCATCTATGAGAACCAAGAATATATTGCAGTAGAACGTCCTACTTTAAATAAAGACTGCCATCTTCTGGGTGATTTGGCCAACCAATCGGAAGCCCTGTACAAATTACAGTCTAGAACACTTAATAAGATAAGACCTCCGTTAGAATGTTAATATGGGGAAAAACTCCTAAGGAGGAAATTGTAGATATAGCCTGTCAAACCGTCTGTGGCAAGTAGATGAGGCAATAAGGTGCCCAGATAACACATTAGACATCTCTCATCATCTGTTAATTAGTTTGGCATGTGCCAAGTCATTTTGCATATTTTTGAACGTTATCAGGCTCCAATGCTTGATAAAGAAGGTATGTTAGATATTTCAATAAGCTGAGAAACAAACGTATCTGAGAAGTATAAGGTAGTATATTTTTTTCACCAGATACAATATTGCACAACACATTTTCTGTAACAAATCCATTTCTCAAAAACACTGGGTGAGGATTCTGATTGAATAAAAAAAAAAGTCTATAAAACCTGAAACATGTACAATGTACAGAGGACCTGTATAACGTGTTAGACAAAACAATGCTTAAAATTGCCGTTGTACAAATAAATGGTTAGGAGATGCGAGGGCCACATCAAGAAGTAAAGCCATTTTCAACAAAATCCAAACAGCAAGCCTCTCAAGCTCATTTCTACAGGACTTAAAATATCAGAACCGTATCAAGTCAAAGTACATAAGAAATAAATCCAACTACAAACAAATGATCAAACAAAATTCCATGATCCCCAATGCCCAGTTCCATGCAGTACTCAAAAAGGGGCGTTTCAAGCCTTCCATAACACAACACACATGTTCGTACTGTGAAACGAATATGTTTTGTGCTGACAATTTGTGAAAATATGCTTTAGTGCTTCTTATATCATTTTAAAGCCAGATACTGGTTCTTTAATTCACTAAAAGCAGTATGGAGCCAAAGTGAGTCATCCTTATCTTTTACACATTTTTTGCTGAAATGACATCTCCACTCTAATGAAAAACATGTGCTGATCTTTTAAGACGTCAACTTAAATAACCACTTCAAAATAATAAGTTATTCGAGATATGAATGTGATTGTGAAATTTGGATCCCTAAATAATGACTAGTGTTTTGTTTTTTTTCCCAGAGCCAGCTTACTGGTTGGCAAATAACCATTTGAAGAATGAAAACTGATAGAGAACTTGGGAATTACATATAAGTCACATAACACTGATACATAAACGCTTAAATGAATCTCCTTTAAATGCATGCCTTCTGATCAACAGATGTAAGGTAGACTTTTTAGTATCTTCACATTTTTATTTTTTTTATGCAACCGGTTCCATCTCCTGAAGTCCTCCGTGCTCCGTATTTAGAAAGGTTGTATGAACCAAATAAGTAACAGGGGTGAGATAAATGAGGAGGAAATCACCATACAGATCATAGTGGAAGAGAAGGAAGTTTACAATGACGGTTATTTTAACCTGTAAACATTCCATAGGTTTGAGTTTATAGAAGAGTTGACAGTTCTGCTCCCTATTAAATTATCTTCTAACTTCCAGATATTTAATGCAATTCAAAGGTCTAAATTGGTAACTGCAACATAAAAAACACATTATTTTAAATTGGTTGTTTTTTTAGAAAACACCTTAAAATGAAACTTAAAATACATTTTATTTACATTTCTTGCAGTCATTCTTAATCAATAACCACCCATATACACTTCCTAAAAAGCCTCAAACATTGCATATCTCAAGAATGGCTGTAGGATTTAAATATTGGCAAAATGAGCAGCAAGTACTGGAAACGTTAGATTCATCAATAAACCATTTGAGAACTTACAAATATTTGAGCATTCTACCTCACGCAGCAAAGACCAGCAGTGCTGGTTTCCAGATGTCAAAGCAGCCACAGATGGGCCAAGGAACCGTTTTATTTTTTGCAGAAACAAAGTTGTTCGCAACGATTGGCATTTCTGGAAGGGGATTCACGTATCCAAAAATCTGCCAACTTGCCAATGTGTTTCTAATTGTTCTGTTATTAGTAAAATCGCCGACTTCATTTCTTATCTCTACTGGAAAGTCAAATGTTTACTTAAAATAATGTATTTAACATTTTATATAAATTGTTATAAACTATTTTACTTGACGAGTGTTCTAGCTTTGCTACAATCTTGAAGATTTTCGTGGGCAAATTCAAAAACATCCGAGCCCCAATTTTACAAAAATGTCATAACAGATCTGAAGAACTGACTTATTCAGGTTGCAAACAGTGTCTTTAAAAAAATAAATGCCCCCCCCAAAAAAACTTATTTTACAGTGTTATTGTATTATAGCAGTTCCATAGCATTGTGAAAAGTAGATTTTTTTTCTCCATCTACATGTTTGTCTGGCTTTTGCCCGTGAGAATTAATAGCCAGCTAAAACATTTTTAGAGGTCTTTCTTGATTGACATTTAATTCCTTTTGAAGGGCAACTGTTGCAGAGAGAGCTTTTTGCTAGCTTTTTTGAAATTGTCTATATGCCTTGTTAGATCTGTAATGGCCTCTCATGCAGCCAAACATCGGTCCACACAAGTGGACTTTGACAAGCGTCGTTAATTCAAGGCTGCCTTTAACCATTATGTCCTGTGACATTATGAATTCATCATTTAGTGACTGGAACATAGAATTCAGACAGGTTTCCTGCCATAATGGCATATTCCTGCATAAGATATATACAATATGCATTGTGGATATCACACACACGATGTATACATTGTCACGGAATTATGACATGCATAGTAATCCAGATCAAAACAAGGAATAATTATGCATATCGATTCAGATGTAAGAAAATCCCATATCAAAAAGTACTCTGCAAAGTGTAGGCCGGTTCTATACTCACGAGTAGACGCCACACCCTTTTAAATAAGACATAGGGGGAAACATCAAATAAGAAATCCACCCAGTTGGCGTCAAAGAAAAAAGAACTTTATTGTATAATAGAACTCACAGACAACCAAAATCACAATAGACATTCTTTAGATTTACCCAGCATGCCTGTCTTCCCATAAGCAGTGTTGCAGTACACCTAAACATTGGTGCAATATGCAAAATAAACAGAAATTGTCATCTGGTATATTATGCTACCCCCCCACCCCCTTTTTCATGAGTCTTGAGAAGGGTGAATATTAGACCCAAGATTTTACAGTACATTTACTATTAGCCTACATAGAACATTGATGGGGCAAATTCAGTTTTGGGGATTATTTACTCAGGCGTCTGTGTGGGATTTTTTTTTCTTCTAGCTCAACAGTAGGGTTGAACTTTGTGGACACATGTCTACATTTCCAACCTAAATTACTATGTTACAAAACAAAAAATATTTTTTCAAATTAAACTCTTTGGGAAGTGGTGATTTTGTATAAAAATAAATACAATGGACCAAGTCATAGCCATCTGGTTTAGCGCTCTATATGCTGTATGGTTGTCCAGTTCTCCACTTGCCATTTTATACAAAATGGTTGTGACCACTGATGACTGGTTATTACTGCAAACAGTAGGTTTTATACCCGTTTACAGCAGTATTTAAAAGTCCAAAAGTTGACTGTGCGTGTTTACCACATCCATTATAAAGCGTAAACTTTGAAAGACGCAGCAGTCAGTCCATATTATAGTTTGAATTCAATTTCTATCTACAACGAAGCATATTGTATTGCATTCTACATACTGCATGACTGCTGAAGACCTCATATACCCAAAACCGTATTAAAACTGAAACACACAAATTGTATGGTGGGAACAATCTCGGCTTCAGACAGATCTGTTGGGAGAGAATGGTTAATCTAAAAATGTTACGCTTTCATTCTAATTTTAACATGGGTTTTCTGAATTGTTTTACGACAACTAAGAGCTTTTCAAGTGCCAAGTGTTACTCATGATATGGCAAGTATATTCCCAGTAACTAATATACCTTCTAATGAAAATTAGATTAGAAACTCCTGGAGATTGGGTGGAAACAGAATGGAGGGTTTTTTCCATCCTCCTATGACATAGATATTCGCCTTTGAGGCTCAAGAGACCTGTGGCAAGTCAGCTATGTAACATTTTTTTTTTTTTTTTTTTTTTTTACTTCCTGCCTAATCTAGAAAGTTCGACAGTTACTTTTTGTAATAAATAAGTTTTTGGTAACACTTTAAAGCTACCTGTAAAAGGATCAAAAATTTTACAGATCCCTGCACTCTGTCATAGAGAATCTTCCAATGTAGCCCATTGAGAAGTAGCACAATGGGGGGCAAAGGGGGCTTTAATGGGCCTAGGCCAGGACACATCACAAATCATAAAGTCAACACAGAACTCGGTCTCCTATCTTCTATTTTTTTTTAAATGTGTTTATTTTTTTAAACATTCTAATTGTATCAACACTAAATCGCTTATATCGTAGAATTAAAATATAATTTAACTCTTATAAAAGTGCCAATAGAGGTTTGGGGATATTTAGAGGAGTGATGTAAAAACACTGTTAAAGGGTCACAACCCTGTGGAATAACATTTTTTCCTAAGCATGTCTAGTAGGGACAGGAAAACCTAAATAAACTCCGCAATTTACAATTAATCTCTGAGATTAGCCCTCGAAGTTGCGAATGTCCCCAATAACTGGGGAACAAAAAAGGGTCTAATATGTATATGATAAAAAGCCATATTACATAAAGGAGAGGTCAGAAGGAAAAATATTTACATTTTGTTTAGCTCATCCAATACAGTGCTGTATATAGTAACAGTTTAGCATAGTAAACAAACTAGAAAAGCAGATGAATCACTGGTTTTATGAATGAAACCATAAACACCATAAAGTAAAAGTCAATCTACTAAAATGTTTAGAACTTAAAAAAAAAGTTTTGTGAATGCTAACCTATTTTACTGTATACAGCACTGTATCTATGCCCAAAAATAAAGATTTATTCCATTGGTTTTACCTGAACATCCCAGCTGCATGCACAAAGATATATGTGAACTAAAAGCAATATAAACTTGCTAATGCCTAAACACAAAAACGTAATAAAAACTTACAACAGGTAAGAGAACTACTCATACCTCATAGCGACTCAAATTTTTACCAGCAATGTTTATTAATATTAAAGTAGGGTTGTATTTTAACCCAAGGGATTCTACCTACATTTTTTCTTTTAATTATTTTTTAGTTTTTAGTTTTTTATGCCTAGTTCAACATCTGTAAATGGAACTTTTTTCTTCTTTTAAAACAAAAGATGAATAAACAGAACATGGAAAATCTGTCACATTCCTAAATCATCAATTCTTACTCTGGAAATTACACTAAAATATTCCAAACTATGATCTTCCTTTAAACATAATATGGTTCAGCCCAAAGAAAAAAATGCACTGAGTTACTGTAGACATTAAACACCGTCTCCGATAATGAGAAACATTTGAACGATTGAATGGCAAATGAAGGCCAAGTTCACAGACTGAGTCAGGTAACAGACTAATGTACAATGCCTATAAATTGTTTCATAATGAATAGTCAAAGACTACAATCCTAGAGGGTTTTTCATCAGGAAACCTCATGGTTCAAAGACTTATGATGCATACCATTAAAAAAAGTTAAACAAAAAAACCCATACCTATATCAGCACTAAAAATTAAAATGTTAATACTGGTAGGATTAAGAGAGCTTTAATTACTAGACTTATGCATTTGTATTCGGGCGAACATGAAAACGAACACGAAGGGTGCGCTTTCATTGTTCAGCTTGAATATTTAAGAAACGAACATGGCGGCGGCAAAACTTATACGGAGCCGCACAACAAAGAATCTTTGAGTTAGTCTTTGTTTACTAATCTCCCTGGTCCCTTCCCACCTAGCCTACCTTATCTACCGACCAATAGCGTTTAAAATTCTGGCGCCAAAGCTGCTGCCTAGTGCATATCGTGTTAACCCCGTATTAACCCCTAAAAAAAAAAAAAAAAAAAAAAAAAAAAAAAAAGTACACGAATATTCGCCCAAACTGAGCACAAGAACGGGCAAATATTCGCGCAATATGAAGATTTGGCCGGTGCCCAAGTCTAGCTATTAGCATCCATGGTTAGGACCAATACATTTGCCATTTATGTTCTTATACGTTATCATGTGACATGAATACATATTGCTACTTTGACAACGTAAGTGTTTAAGGTTATAGACTTTGGATCAGGACCCGATAGCTTTAAGTCCCAAGCTCCATTTATGGAAGGAAGCCATATGCATTCTATCAACTCCGATTACTGGCACCAACGTAAAAATACAAAAAGCGTTACATAAGCAAAGTGCATAAAGATTAGCATAGAATACAAAAATATGCAGAAAATCTGTCTTTCTTCAAATACCGAAGAGATACGCGTCACAATAAAATGTTCGTTTGCTTTGTACTGGTCACTATAGAAACTAGAACTACACTATTTTTCAGGCATGAGGGTTCAGGGAGATACGTTAATAATCTAACATTTATAAAAATCTACAAAAGTGAAGACGTGCGCCAAAAATAAACTTAAATACTGGATCCAAGTGTGGGTTTAAATACCAGGTTAGGTAACTAGTAAATGCCAGGACATCAGCTATTTATAGAGCACTTCAGCATTTCAGGATACAGCCCAAGTGCATTGTTTCTAAATGCTTTATAAACTCACTACAGTTGTATACAAGGCAATACTCAAAGCTACGCAAAGATCTAAGGTGAGAGATTCCTATATACATGCAAGAAATATTCACATGACATTTCACGCTAACTTGCAATATATACATCTAGTATAAATTTTATAATTTAGGATAAATCTTCTCATTGGACTATATATTCACTTTAAGTTATACAAATAAACCTTACCTTCTGAAAGAAATCTTCACCACTTTTGCCCTTTCCTTCTGCAGCAGCTGTAAAACCAAAAACAAAATAAGCGATAAGTAGAAGGAAATGAAGTGTGTATTGATATTTATTAGTGTGTAATAATCAACTAGACTTAATTTACTGGCAACATAAACTCGCACATAAGTGGACAGGCACAATGTTCTCGGCTAACAAGCAACATGTAGACCCTTAGACATGGTGACCAGTGGACATTAACACTCAACCCACTATAAAGCAGAGTGGTCACCTTTTTTTGATAAGATTTATGGGGTGGGTCTACATGAAAAAAACATTGTAATTAACCACCAGGACTAATTGATCTAAAAAAACAAAACAATGTATGTAGGACTAACATATCCCGAATGCTCTTTAGCACAGTAAGGAGTTTTCACATAACCGGGTAGCAAGTAAAAGACATGAAAATTATTTAGCATCCATATTTTACAGATATTCAACAATTGCTAGTAATTTAGTTTAGGGGTTTATTAAAAGAAAAAAGGACATGACAAATTTCAGAAAGCCCATGATGTGATAGATTATTTCTTTTACAATAGTTAAAACATGAGTAATATTAAACAGTAAAACATCCTATAAATGGTCACAAGTACCCCAGAGTGGGCATGAATGATGTCAATAACTACTTACATTATGGGGTAAGGGCTTTATGGCAGCTCCACCTCGTTCTAGCCACATTCTGCCCTTGTCGGCCCTGCCCACGACCGACCCATATTTGGACATGCTCCTCCTACTCTTTGTGGCTAAGGGCACAGGAATTTAACCCTAGCCCTGACACCATCTATTCCCGTTGAATCCCAAGATCAAGTACATCCAAGTAATCCAAATAAAATAACCAAAAAAGTAATGAAAAGAACTTAAAGTAAAGCTAAGGTCATTGTCATACTGGTTTCAGACACTGGAAGCCTAATTATGCAGAAAGGTTTGTCAAAGTACACCAAACCACATTTGATGTCGTCTAAAAAAGTAGATTTTTCACTCGAAAGCTATTGGTTACATCTTCTAGTAGCTTTAATGTAAAATGACAAATCCATAAAACCTAATACACAATCCAATCCATTAATTTGCAACAGGTATCTGTATTCATATACATGGACAGGTTATGAAGCAGACATGTAGTTGGCTCATCTTATGTCAATTCCTCTTTTTAAACCACTCTGTTTACATATATTATACATTTCTTCCACTTTTTCTTTAATAGTCTGCCATATCACTTTTCAGTTCCTTTCATTTCAAGAAATACTGAATCGCATGGGTTTGCTCCAATAAAAATAACTACTAGTTGAAACAGGTGTTAAACATTAATGTTCACAGAACAAGGTTGGTTTATATAATTATATAGGAAAGCACGTCTAAATTGTAATCCATTGACTGAAGTATCAAATGTGACTTGTATACAATAAAAAGGCTTACTCTTGCAAAAAGTAGAGCATGAGAAAAAAAACTAAAAATGTTCCACAGGAATACAAAATATTAACGGTCCATTCTAACAGTCTTAAAACTTGGTGTCTGATCGGACAGAGCCGGCCACACTGGAAGACTTTCCATCATTCAAGTCAAATAAAAGAAATTTTTCTATAAAATTAACGTTATCCTTTTAAAAGGACTAGCCATTCGTTGCACAGGGGCCCTTTATTAGTTCTTAAATAGATGGGAACAAACAGTGGCGGAACTACCGGGGTCGCACCTGCGACCGGGCCCTGGAGTTCTGCCAGTCAGGGGAGGCCCAAGAGGTGCCGAGCTTCTGAAGACACCGCCCGGCAACTCTCTGGGCCACCCTGAACTGACAGAAATCCAGGACTCCTCTGCTGGCGCCCCCCCTGCCTCTGCCACTTCAACTCCTGTGCTTGGAAGCGTGAGGCGTTTGTCTCGGGTGCCGGCGCCTTCACGCTGGGCGCCGGCATATGACGTCATTACGCCCGGCGCTCACAGTGAAGCGCTGGCACCTGAGAAACGCCTCACGCTTCCAACACAGGAGTTGAAGTAAGGACCGGGGGAGGGGGGGGGTAGGATTCTGAAAGAAGGGTTAGGGAGAAAGAGGGGAGATCGTGAGAAAGGGATAGATGGGTTGGGGGGGGCCCTTTGACAGATTCTCGCACCGGGGCCCTGAAGTTTCTAGTTACGCCCCTGGCAACAGACAACACAAAGTTAACCAGAATACTTGTGTAATAAGTAATATTTTGCATATTGTTCTTAAATGTCCACCCTAATAAAAAAATAAAATAAACTATCGAACCTGACACAGAATTTAAAAAGTCGCCACTAGTCCAACCAGATGAAGTAAAACTTGGAGAACCAATTGAGATTAAAGTAAAACAATTATGTTCAATTAAGTTTAACTAGGTAAAATGTGTCCACATCTACTTGATACTAACTGAAAGATCCATCTTTACATGTACCGTATATCATACTGGTGTTATGGTAACTGTTTTACATACATGCAAGCTGTAATTTAAACATGTATATAGTTTAACTGCAAAAAAACATCAAATAAGTGAAAAAAGGAGCATGGGGGGCAGTTGTACACAACTAAGACAAATGTTCTGGGAAGTTAGCCATCAATTTACTGTAATTTAATGTAGAAGAACAGGAAGGCTTTCACCAATTATGAAGATACACTTGCCAGAATACTGTCACGCTTCCCTGGTTGAACTATGTTGTACTTGACACTGTAGCATGTTCTTTTGAAATAGTTAACTCACTTTTGTAACAAGTTGCCTGCGAACAAATCAATTGGCTACATCTGGCTACAAAAGTGTTAATTTGACTGCATCACAGTACACATACACCAAGTGATAGACCGGACTGCCAAAGACGATCAGTTGAACTGCTTGTACAAAGTAGTTTTATCACTCTGTAGCCTTCATCCTGTATGTTCTGTTTGGCACTCAGTCTTAAGTTAATTAGTGCCAATGAACATTTAGACTGATTACAGTATCACTAACCATTCATTTGTCAGCTCTGTTACATACATTAAGGTTTAGTCAGAAAATCGGGCTAAGGTTTCACATTTCTGGGCAAGTTTAGGCCACGTGGGCCAGGCCTATCAAACATTCATCCTTAAAGAATTAGGGCTGGAAGAGAAAGGGTAAATAAAAGTTATTCATATATTACCTCCAGTACTGTGGCCTGGGATGATCTGCTCAAGAGCCAACATCAACAGTGACATTTAGCATTTAATGTAATTTGTGACATATCAATATGACCTTAACTAGCACGGGATCCTAAATTTAAAGAATGAATTATGTCACGCCATAAAAGTAACTGTAAAAAGTATTACTTATTACTCCTACTTATGAACAAGCAACTGCACTTAATAGCCAATTTTAAGCAAAAAACAATGGGGACATCAATTTTTCCCACAATAGACAGCTATTAGATATAATCGGAATGATTTATGATTTAAAACGACTCTACATAGTGCTTGTCCTATGTCCCTAGTTGAGTAACAATGTAGATTTAACACAGCTTCTTTTTATGGAGCCAGTGCAGCTAATCATTTTTATTCAATAAAGACATTTGTTGTTCTCCAGTTGGAGTCTGTTAATGGTTAGCAGCAGGAGTTACTCATTGTGAAGGAGGATATTGGGAGAAATCACATCCAAAAGAGAGACGTTGGGGATAAATGGCGTTTTAAATATGTACAGCCTCCTGCCACCAATCATGCTCATGCATACAGATATAATCTTAGGTGAACAAATATGGAAAAAAATAGCTTGGGACAGACAGAGTTTATCTCGCAGACTACAGCACAGCAAGCTTGTGAATTATTACTCAGTGCTGTACAAAAAATGTCCTTCCAGTTAATAATTGCTACAAGGAGTAGTGTGGTTGCATGTGCTGAAATACCAGTTACCATACATTTGCTTTAGGACCCCAAATATTATATAAAAAAAAGTTTGGATCCCAAGTACAGACAGTCACATTGTTTTAAAGCACCAATGTATAGCCACCATCTTTTTGTCAGTACATTGCCTCTAGAAGACGTACAGCACTGGGTACATTGTGCTATGAAAGTAAACAAGCTATGTATAGTAAATAATGGGATCAAAATTTTACTTAGAGGAACTTCTAGCAAAATTATATTTATACTGCAGATCAAACTACATATAGCTTGTGGTTTTTCTTTGTTCAAGTAGAGTTTTGGATAGATTCAGGTTTAAAGACGCCCTGATCCTCTTCCTACTGGACCTTCATGGTATACACATTAATTGGGTATTTAAATACACATAATTCCGCTTATTTTAGTATGTTAACATGATTACACAGATTTAATCTATGGAACAAAAAAATCAAAAGAGAAAAACACACATCATCGATATATCACTACTTGAAGGCCAAGTCCCAATAAGACATCTGCTCCTGCATTATTTTAACAAATCTTTTTCTAAGTCACTACATATTGTTTATATCACGGCGATCTGCAAACATAAAACCGTTCGCCCCCGAGAAGGGGGCATGTGTAAAGTACGTTCTGTTAGTTCCACAGTTATATTACAAATGAAAACTCTCAGAAGGCTGCAGGGCAAGTAACCCAATACTTGAATTCTGACCACACTTCCTACGTGTTATTATTTTATGGAACGAATAAGGTCCAAATTCAGACAGCATTTTTTAAACACAATTTAGGCTTTCTTATCAAAACACGAATGCCATTAGCAATTAACTATTGAATTACCCAAAGGGTGTTCCTTGAAGAGAAAAAAAAAAAAAAAAAATTTTTTATATACTAACTACCTTATTAAGTGCCTGCAGGTTCATCATTATTGGAAACCACAATGTATTTCGCTTCAATGATTAAAGGGACTGCAGCTAAAACCATCACTAAATACACAAGTAGAACAGATAAATAGATTCGTGGATATTGATGTGGCATCTTATAAATGAAATGTAGATCTGTATCAAACACCAGCACCCAAAACCAAGGATTTAATAAAAGCCTAACAGCGTTAAGCAAAATTGAAGTTTTTTTTTTTTTTATAGGCAGGTTCATCCTTGTCCCGGATTCCTATAACTGGAAACCACAATGTATTTCGCTTCAATGATTAAAGGGACTGCAGCTAAAACCATCACTAAATACACAAGTAGAACAGATAAATAGATTCGTGGATATTGATGTGGCATCTTATAAATGAAATGTAGATCTGTATCAAACACCAGCACCCAAAACCAAGGATTTAATAAAAGCCTAACAGCGTTAAGCAAAATTGAAGTTAGCCAAAGTTGCTTAACATTAAAGGGTTTCTAGAATCCGATGATGCTGGGCGAGTCAGGGGGGATTTTTATAGAAATTGTACCATTTTCCTTGCTCTTGTTTCAACAACTCACAAGTCAATTTTCTTGGTCGTTTCTACCAAAAAAAGTGGCCCACGTTTGCAGCATGTTTTGTACACTATGAAAGCCAGCGGAAATATATTTTATTCTTCAAGCTTGTTTTCTTCAAGGTTGACGCAAACATCTCCAGATATTTTTGATGGAAAACCATCAAAAACCTCTGCTAGCGGAACACCAGCAGGAGGAATACTTCAAATGTGCAGATGGATATATATCGCTAACAATTTCCACACAGCTGCCCAGCAGTCGCTTAGCTTCCATCATATGCCTCCCCAAACTCCTAATACATTGTAAATTGATTAATGTAAAAGAATATCGCCAACCATTTATAATGCTCTGCTGTCTCCATTTTGGATTTCATTGGATTGGTCTTGTCAAACCTATTATCACTGTCCAACATTTTAAATAGCCGAAGAGACACTTGTTTCAAAGATATGTGCAAAGATGTACAAGGAATTAGATAGTTTAGCAAGTTTTTTTGGCTTCTTCTGTGGTCAAGTATCGTATTGTGACTTTTACAATACTTTGTAGAACACTGATAAACATTCAGCGTTTATGGGCACTGAGGAATGAAAGAAGAGATCGGTCTTAAGAATTTCAAACCAAAGACTAGATATTGCATAGTTATCCTCAAGTATCGGCAAAGAGAAGAAAAAAAAGGGGGATCATTAAAGGGGATAATGGGCAACTAAACATGGCTTTTGAAGTTATGACAATAAAACCCAGAAAAGAAAAACTCTGGTGGTAGAGGATAAGAGCAGTGACCACTACCTCAAATATATTTTGCCCACAATTAATGCTCGTATTTAAACACTCACGTATCGTAATTCCAGTGCTAATTGGGAGAAATATAAGACTTATAACAAAAAGTGCAGGAGGAGCAAAAACGCACCAAAAAAAAAAAAAAAGTCAAAACTACTAGACTTTTGGTTTGCAGTGGCGGCGCCGATGTGCCCAGTCACCCAAAAAGCTAGTCTGTATCTTAAGACATCTTGTAAATATAAATCTTATTTTCTTGTAGCACGTTTAAACTGACTGCAAATTATTGTAACATGAGACCATCGTACATGTTCATTCTTATGACACCATGATCTTGTCTGCCATGTACAGCGTACTTCGCCCTTTCACCTACGGCTGTTTCTCAAAAAGTAAATATCCAATTAATGCACCAAGAAAGTATGCAGGAAGTTCCACAGCTGCTGAGCAGATCTGCAAAAAAAAAGTTTGGAATTCCCTTTTTAACCACAAATACAATGCACAACTTTTCCAAAAGAAATAGCGAGTGTGGTGTTTATTATAGCGAAGACAGACATTTAAGTAATCTTATTATGCAAAACGTAACCCTTTCACAGTTGCTTACTTTCATGATCTCACATAAGTGCAATTTAAATTTTGCTCTGGGAAAAACGTCCCATTAAAGCCTCATTTTAGGTATTGGGGAATCTCCCAAGAACCAAAGTTAATGATCTACTTGGTGCCTATATATAAAATAGTATACTTCCACAATAGCACATTTCCGAACATACTACCTGCATTTATATACCTGCACTAGATACCTCAGAGTTCAGGTGTTCTTAAAGTTGATTATGTCCTCATTACCATTGTTAGAGATCATGAGCGCCAATTAAATGGATTTGGGAGAAAATTAAAACACACAAGACAGTTTAATGGTTGAAAATTTGGTTTAATTAAAAAAAAAATCCTGCATGTCCTTAAATCAATGGAAGTCAAGTGTTATAACTAGGTCTGCTTAATATTGTTAAAAATTTGAGAAACCGAATGTCAATACTCATGTTGACAGGTGACAAGTTACAGAAGCATCAGAAGAAGAAAATGGTGGTAGAGTAGATATTCACCTGAAGGTTATTTTTGTTTAGGGTCCCCTCTTGCCCACACACAAAAATTGAATTAACTGGGTGGTCTGTCAAGAGCACTCTCAAAGAACACCATGCCACCAAGTGAACAGCGTTTATAGATCATGTGAGGATTAGAGATACCGATCAACACATTTTAAGAAAAGAATGCCCAAGTTGTACATAGCTTTGGTGGAACACTTGCCCTTTGGAACCAAAAGCCCTCTAAAAAGAAGTAGAGCACCATAAACTAATGGTGGGTGTCACAATGTACAAGATCACCACAAGGACGCTAATGTGGTTGATATACCATTATTACATATCTTTATTTTATATTTATGCAGAAATAAGTGTATAAGATTATGTCGAGACACACACTGCCCTTAAAATGTTTACATCAAGTTCAAAAGTTCAAGAATGTTCAAACTTACACACATCGGAAAAGTACTGAACACAAACAAGGCAAAATAAAACCTCCTCTAAAGATCAATGGATTAATTTCCTAGAATGTCTTGAAGCTCCAGAATACCACCCCTCACAACATACTTAAAAATCTTTTGCGTGATAAAAATCAGCAGTGTCAGCATTTTTATTTTATTTTGGAAAGCATGCTATTTCTGAAGGGAAGTTTTTCTTTGCAGAGCAGTCAGACATCTGGAAGCAGTCAGACCCTCTGTCCCTAAATAATTCACCTTTGCAGATGTCCACAAGAATCCACTGTACAATAAAATAAAATAAAAAAAACAAAAAAAACAAACACCCACACATTTCCATTCTGACTGACTGACACAACTTAACTAAAAAAGGGAATGGTCTAAAAAGCTTCCTGGATAATCAATTTGAAATCTTTTGCCATTATCTTATGCTCCACAAAAATAAATGAATAAAATAAAAAAAAAATCCTCTTTGCCGATTCCTTTTCATTGGAGAAATATACAATCACTGACCTCTTTATTAGGTACACTTTTCTAGTACCGGGTTGGACCCCCTTCTGCCTTCATTCTTTGTGGCATACTTTCTACAAGGTGCTGGAAACACTCTTTTAGAGATTTTTGTCCATGACACGATGGCATCACGCAGTTGCGGCAGATTTGTCAACCGCACATCCATTATGCGAATCTCCCATTCCACCAAATCCCAAAGATGATCTATTGGGTTGAGATCTGGTGACTGCGGAGGCCATTGGAGTTCAGTGAACTCATTGTCATGTTTAAGAAACCAGTTTGAGATGTGAGCTTTGTGACATGGTGCATTAGCCTGCTGGAAGTAGACGACATCAGCAGATGGGTACACTGTGGCCGTAAAGGGAGAGACATGGTCGGCAACACTCAGGTAGGCATTCGCGTTTAAATGTGCAATTGGTACCAACGGGCCAAAGTAAAGGGGCAAAGAAAATGTCCCCCACCAGCCTGAACCGTTCATGAAAGGTAGAATGGATCCATGCTTTCATGTTTACGCCAAAGTCTGACCCTGCCATCTGAATGTCGCAGCTGGATCGAGACTCAGACAACTTTCTTCCAGTCTTCCATTGTCCAATGTTTGTGAGCCTGTGTGAATTAAAGCCTCAGTTTCCTGATCTTAGCTGACAGGAGTGGCACCCGGTGTAGTCTTCTGCTGCTGTAGCCCATCTGCTTCAAGGTTCAACGTGTTGTGCATTCAGCGATGGTATTTGGCATACTTTGGCTGTAATGAGTGGTTATTTGAGTCGAGTCATCTTGAACCAGTTGGCCCGTTCTCCGCCAAGGCATTTTCGTCCACACAACTGCCGCTCATTATATATTTTCTCTTTTTTGGACAACTCTGTAAACCCTAGAGATGGTTGTGCCTGAAAATCCCAGTAGATCAGCAGTTTCTGAAATATTCAAACCAGCGTGTCTGGCAACAACTATGTCACGTTCATAGAGTCCCCTATGTTCTGCCCATCCTGATCCTCGGTTTGAACTTCAGCAAGTTGTCTTGACCACATCTACTTGCCTAAATGCGTTGAGTTGCTGCCAAGTGATAGGCCGATTAACTATTTTGTGATAACAAGCAATTGAACAGGTGTACCTAGTACAGTGGCCAATGAGTGTAGATGGCGACAATTTACCCTCAGGTTTTAAACCCTCATAAAAGTAAGATGTTGGAGCTCCATGCATTTTTTTGCTTTTGATCACGTGCTACGCGTGTTCTGTAACAGAAACAACATTACAAAGTCACAGGTTTAGGAGTCAGAAGTCATTTGAAGTTTTTTTTTTTTACCGTGAGGACTTCACACATAGCCCTTCCATCAGATCAGATGATGTTAAGAGAGATTTGGAATCAAAAACATCTCTCTTTAAGGACAGAACACTTTAGGGAAATGGTGTTTTTTTTGTTTCTTTAAACAAGAGAACAAAGAGCAGACTATACTGGCAATCTTGAATTTTGAAACATGGCATTACAAGGAAGTCTATCCAGTCTTCAATTAAAAAAGGTAGAATATAGATACATACAGGCGCCCACAAAAGAAAGTATCAAATCAATTTTTATATTAAAACAACTAGGAATGGGAAAAAGTGCCAACTCAAGTACAATATCCTAAATGTAAGAAACAAGTAATTCATTGTAGCATTTGTGGCTACAATATGACACCCCCTGTGAATGCACTGTCCAGACGGCAATTCTCCAAATTGAAAACAGAAGCTAGAAATACACTATCAAAAATTTCTGCATTGCTAAACTTCTGTCTGCAAACTTTGGCTTTATTTTGAAGACTCAAAAAATAACAGTCTATTTCCCTAAAGAATTTATCAAAGTTCCTTTATAGTATCTGCATTTACATAAAGAAATACCTTTTTGAATGGATTTGATATACATTTACTGGTGCGAGTAAAGGGAGAGATATTAAGCTCTATTAAAAAGGAATATAAATGATTCAGAATTTATTATTTTTTTTAAAGCTAATTCAGCCTCTGATAAAGCCACTCACTTCAACACTTTAGTAAAATGAAGCTTGAGACAAAAGCTACATGCAATGATTTATAAGAATTACTTTAGTAAATATTTAATCACTTGATGGTTTTCATACAGGTCTCATCTTTTTAGATTACATAAACAACATTTTCAGGAAACGCCAAACAAAACTGCCTTACAACATAGTACATTAATGCAACAATTTCGGGAGCAGTTCAGAATTGTGCTATATATGTGGTTGTATGCAACTATATAGGCACCATACATACTAATTGGGGGTTTAATTGCACCTCCCCCGACACATTGCTATGGTTTTGGTAGCAGTATAAACTGCTTCGTGTGCCCACTAAGAGGCGAGTAGGTTCTCACCCCATTAAGTGCGTGCTTTGATGTGGCGGGCGAGCTTAATTCTGCTTTGGCCAATTCATATAACCAAAACCTCTCATTTAAGTTTATACATTTGTTGCCAACTTTATTAGGGTAGACACTTTTATTTATTTTTTTTTTATACACCATACATACTAGTGTCTGAACCTTTTAGATTTATACACAATTTAAGGATTCCTTTTTCTGTACATGCCGTACTGCTTCTTGAAAGCAAAAAATAAAAATAAAAAATATGAGGATGACCAAACAGGATTCAAGGCTCACTCTGGAAGATAATTTAATTAAGAATAGATTTTAGCCACTTGGCTATGGATAGCTGCTACCTATTTTTATATTGTAATCTCTCCAATCTATATAGAAACAGATCTATTCACCAGTGCCCTTTAACTTTCATCGAAATGAACAAAAAAGACATACATTGATTTCATTTGGTTATGCATTTAAAAATGGATTCCCTGCCATTTATTATAATCGGGTCAGCATGGTGTAGTTTTGTTTATGATTTGTGAAACAGATGAATTCTAATGGTTACTATTTAATTTTCAATAAAATTAGTAATCTCATCTCAGTTTAAGTTGTATTTTAAAAATATTAAACACATTTTGGAAACAAAAAAAGGTTTTTCCTCTGTATTGTATGCACTTGTCTGATAATGCAGATCTTACCAAGTTGCTGGATCAAAACAACCAAAACTAAGCAGGGTGGAGAAGTGTAAAAGACTATTCTTCACTGAAATTTGTAACTAGCTGATCTTCAGAAAGTAATTTTGAACACGAGTGAAAAATAAACCCTGTTCAAATATTTTCTTAAGACATACTTTATTCCTTACAGGATATAGTCCAATTAATCAACTTTAATCACACAACGTCTTGCTGCAAATTCCCAACTAAGTGAACAATTCCTGACAATGTATCCTCTTAAGACATTCTGATTCCAACACCACGGCCGTTTTATTACTCCTAAAATGGCCAAGTTTCCTACATATGGTGTTATAGTTAGATTTACTTCTTTTTCTTTTGTATAAAAATGGATTGTGGCTCATTTTACACTGAATCCAAACCATTTAGCAATCAGTCTTTATAACCCAATAAAACGTTATTTGTCTTAATAGGTAGTAAGAGTAGAGGGGTTTTGGTTCTAGAAGTTAAGCAGCCCTTAAAATGACTCATGAGATTTTGAAAGAGTCATCCCTGAAATTTACATTGAAGCTTGTTTTGTGGTAATGACCTCATTAACAGTACGGCCAGACTGGGGGTTGGGGGGGTTAAACATTTCTAGAAGTTACTAAATAAATGTAGGGTAAATCTTCATAGTTTTACAAATATTTACTACTGCCATGTGGTAAAAATCAGTGGCGGAACTACCAGCATATGACGTCATATGTCGGCACTCAGCAGTGAAGCCCTGCGCAGCGAGACAGAGGCCTCGTGCCCCCACCACTGCAAGACTGCACGGTAAGTGACCTACAAAGGGGGGTAGATAGTGAGAAGGGGGTAGATGGGTTGGGGGCCTTAACAGATTCTTGCACCGGGGCCCTGTGGTTTCTAGTTATGCCCCTGGTAAAAAAGATTTCTTTTTCAAACTGTCCATCTGGGCGAGTAAGACAGTATGGAGGAAGACTTATTACTTCATTAGTGTGGCCATGAACAGACAAGTCAATATAATGTTTGAGAAGGGAAACAGCCAGTTATCCGATGTCTACATGCAACGGCAGCCTCCACATCCACAGGTAGATGGAGCTTGTTCAAACAAGAATCCACTATTCTTCAGTGCTAAGCTACCGTAAACAGCTTTATATTTAATACTAAGGAAAGGGACTACTTTCACTTGCTGGATAACCTAAAGCTTTTATAGGTAACTTAAATTTTGTTTTGTAAATTATGGCTTTCCTGAGACTTCATTTGACAAAACCAAACCTGGCTCATTTCAGGTTTTATAGGTCCAGCTGTCAAGACTTTCTTTCAAAAATTGTATCACATGGCGCAAATACTGTGTGATGTCATATTATAGACAAGCGTTTTAACAAACGCACCAACACCTTATGAAAATAAATAGTTTACAAAATAGTTTGTTTTGTTTTTTCCCCCCACAGATTAGGAACTTTACTGGACGTAGACAGCTAAAACATAATGTTAAAGCTCTCTCTCCCACCACCACATTTATACAGAGAACTCCAGAAAAGAGAAAAAAAAAAATTGTACATGTGCACATTCAGGTTTTGTTTTATCAAGCACTGAAGAATTTAGAAATCTTGCCCAGTAAAGCACTTTCTGCACACAGCAACCTCTGATTGAAAACAGATTTCAAGTCTCCATTACTACATTAACAAACAAATCCAAAAAAGCGGCCTGCTCAAAAGGCGACGTCTCAACAGTTGTGTTTGGAAAAATACAGCTAAACTTTAAAGGTTAGCTGGGAAGTTGAGTGTGTTTTGTGAATTGATCTCTTTAAAAAAAAGGTTTCATGAACATTTTAAAGCTTTAGCAGTGTCTTTTGGATCCAAGTACAGAACAGACATACCAACACACCTTTTGTACTAGAAAGAGAACAAAAAAAAAACAAAAAACACAGAAAAGAGTTGAAGTAGAACAGATCTTGATGCATATGAAGGCTCAACTTGGTAATCCAAAACCAACTACACCTTACTGTATACTGTAACCTTGTACAACCAGAGCTGTAGGTTTTGTATTAGTACCCTTTACGCACGTTGTTACGAAGAAATGACTAATGTAAGCAGAAAGGAACCTTCGACAGTGAAGTAACCAAATTCATATTATGCATGTATAAATTAGACACAATTTATTACTCAGTCTTCTGTCCAAACAATTTTGGACAACCACAGTTTAAAGGTGTTCACCACCAATTGTGTTTTTTTTGTCACAATGTTTAATTTACATCCCTGTGCAGAATGCCGTGCACATTTTTCCTGTATTTTAAATCTCATTTCATACAATTTGTGTAGCGTAGAAAAGCTTTACAGCAATTCACTTTTTTTTTTAAATGAAGGGAGACAACATTTTTTTCTAGGCATCACTGAACAATTTATGGTAACGTAAGAGAAAACAAAAACTACAGACTATGAATTAGAGGTGGGTGGAAAATGTAAACAAATTCCTGGCACGGATTGTAGACACTCTCCACAGACAGCCATGTTTCACCCTAGGAAGAGTCTAAATGGGATTTCTGCCAATGATAAAGAGCAAACCAGTCAGAATGAAGTCATTGTAGGCAACACTACTCTGTAAGAGAAGTCCTATAGTATATTTCCTATAGTTTTTATCAACAACCTTCAAGTTATATATAGCATCTTACAGAAAGTTACTCATTGTTTCATGTAGGTCTAATGAATCAAATGAAGCCTCTTCTTCCCAAAGAGGACTCATTCAACCGGATAAAAAAGTCCAGCCTATAGACCAGATGGGCAGCATGCCGGTTTCTAGAGTTTTACCAGCCCTTGGTTTCAGACAGATGAAAACACAAATCCACCATGGGATTCCAAATCAACATCAGTCTGTTATAATTACCACATGTTAAAATACAAAAAGGTTAGACACTTAGAAGAGATACAGTACCACCGTATATTATCCTTACATGTATGGCTATATGAAAAAGTATTTTTTGACCTAATGTTAAATAAAATGACCAAGCAGTAGTTGACTTTCCATTTAAACACAGCACTCAATGTCATACCAGTGATTTGGGGAATCCAACATTCTGAATGATTCTTCACATTAATGCAAGAAACATCCACAGAACTGTAGCCTAACTGCAACGTTTCTAAGATGCAAGCGCCATTGGTGATCAGCGATTCCACATCATGGAGAAACCATAGAGGAACACAAGTGACAGATTCCATCTCATTTAAGCAGGAAGTAGAATTATCTAAGAGGGTATATGTGCATTTTAACGCAGTAATATCTGACAGAATATCAGGGCCTGTTATTCTCCATGTAGCGCATATGTACCCAACAGTTTTTTTTCCTCAAATAAACATATTTCTCCTCTAATAGCTCACACTGTTTTTACAGTTGTTCCTGCTAAAATGTTAAAACATTCATATGGGGAATTCAGAAAGCCAAATGTTCTTATGCATGATTCACATAACACATGTACTGCTCTCGCCAAATTCCAGTTAAAGATTATTCAAGTAAAGGAACAGCAACACATTTAACATCAGCAACTATGAAGCACTATAGACCCAACGATAGAGAGCGACAACACAAGAAATCTTACGGGTAGTCGAAGGGAAACAGCTGAACTGTAACATTTCTCATAAATAAAACATTTAAAAATAGTTGTAACAAGTATGATGTTATTACAGACATCCAACAGGACTGCCATTTCATTTGGATCTCTGCTAGATGTAAAGGAATAATGCAAGTTGTAACGTATAGTTATAAATGTAAGAGCTGTAGAGTATCGTTTATTCTTTAAAGATGTAAGTATTTAAAGAATTGTTGATTTTTTTTTCTAGCATTCTCTTTTCAAATTGGTATTAAAGTAAGACTAATGCAGGAAGTGTGATCTTTGTGGTTAAGCAACAGTACTGTGAGTATTTCTTGTAATTTTACCATATGTTACTGCACGGCCACTGTAAAGATTCTATTGGGACAATTAATTCCCTTAACAGCTATAGAATAAATAAAAGCATATTTTTATTGCATCTAAATAGCCTTCGTCTTCACATCCAAGTATAATGACTAGCGCAGGAAAAAGTCAATTCGTCATTCCCTATCGCCGATAAATGCCACCTGTCCAAGTTTGTTCATAGGGCGAAAACCAGCCTCCGTATCAGGTCGGATATTAAACCAATTGATGTTTTTAAAATGCAAATATTTTAAATAGGAGATGGAACATATGGAGGAGCAGATGCTTAGTAGTTTGGAGATACAATATATTAAAAAAAAGTAGGTCTTTGGTGTTGCACAGAGCGTTGAACAGCAGTAAGGATGCCAATAGATAGAGCACCATGCCACCCAAGAGTGTTTTACAACAGCTATATAACTATAGCCACATGTTAAATAGAAATATCAAAATTGAAAAATTGATTGTTTCCAAGTAAATGGCCCATTCAATAATTTCACGTTTTCAAGCCATCTGGGCTCACTGAGTTATCAACATTATGGCGCTCTTAATATAAAACATGTTGCACACATCACGCCCTATGGAAACGATATTTAAAAAAGTGGTGTGTTAAAAAACCTCGGTAAACTTCAATATAAAATGAGAACACTGCTTAACAAGAATTATCACACCATGGGTGTAAAACATGCAACGCTAATGCAATTATAGTAGACAAATGCATGCGATTTAAGTTAAGCGCTTAATAAAGAAAATCAGGCCTGGGATTTTGACTTGGCATAATACATAATACCAAACCGACGTCACCAGCAACTCGAGGTGTCGTGGGAAGGGCCAATTAGGACATGAACACCCCCCCTCAAAATAAATAAATAAGGAATCCAAGAACAAGAAGAAATTAATGTTTTATGATGATCTAAAGACTGGCTGCTCAGACCAAAGTTTGAAATAACTGGTGATCTAACAAAGAAACATAAGATAATTAAAATTTCTAACAAAATTGATATGCAACAACTGTACCCTTAAAAAGTTATTTCAAATGTTTTTTGTCAATATCACCCCCCTCTTCCCCCAACAAGCATAAGCATATATTTATATAATAACTGAATGACAAGAAATTCTGTTTACACTTGGGGGGGGGTAAAAAAAATAAATTCAGAAGCAGTAGATGGTAGACTTTAAAACAATCTAGAAGGGTTGAATTTCCCTGGCCAACTCCATGGATTGAGAAAACCATCATAGAAATGGGTTGGCATTAAAAGTAAGGAATGTCATATACTATATAAAAGGAAAAAAAAAACTAATCTCCATGAACAGACATGGAAACCCAAACCAGAGAGGCAGAAGTAATCTAACAAAAGTGGTATACTTTCCATTATAAGAAAGGATTACAATATAACCAACTGGAATGTGCAGACCAGTAATATTTAACCTGAATGTTGGGCCAAACCATGATAACACGGTGTACAGTCTTTTGAAATTCAAGAAAGCGCAATGTTGTGAACCTTAGTCATCCAAACTCACTTCTGATTTTAGAGATCCACACAAACATTGTACTTTATGGCTTTAGCTGTACAGTGTTTAACATTAGAAAAGCATTAATAAAAAAAATGCCACTAAGCATTAATGGAACTTGACAGATTAGAAAATGCGTTTTTTCGAAGCCTCAAATCCAAAAAATAACAGATCCACCTTTCAAAATGACTTTGCAATGGCAAGCACTGTGTAAGATCTACTAAAAGAACACCTATTAGCATTTGCTATAACTGCTAAACATGGATGTCCTGTTACCACGCAACACCAGAATGGTGGCTCTGGTTGTTATAAGACCTCTTTGAAACGCAAGGTTAATGGGCTACACAAAATATGTTAAGAGCCTTCCATGTATATATCAGTACACTGTATACATCTTAGATGTCCGTTGATCTTACTCAGCATTTTCTACCAGTTATAAAGATTTCAACCCTTAATGCAGCTATTCTCTGCAAAAATGGTTAAGGCTATAAATTGTTTCTTAGGTTAAGCTGTAGTATTTGGCCTCTTAAATTTCCATCAACATAACATAAGCTTAGAAACCATGAATAAAGAATTGCCAGATTACACAATACAGCAAATGTGGTTAAGCAACAGAAATGAAGCACATTGTTTTATCAACTAAGAACAAATCATATTTCGCAAAACATACTAAAGCATTACTATCTCTCCTCCTGTTGTGCCAAAAGATTGCCGCATTACACTCCCTAATTCTACAGTCTCTAAAATAGCTATTTATTTAAGGATGCTTTTTTCCCGGCGTATAGTGGCAGTACCGTTGGGCTTGCTCTCTTCCCCGGGACAAACACTAAAAAAGATAGAAGGGGTTAAGCTCCACCCCCCCTTACCCTATAACTGCACGAACCAGCGACCAGCATTCAGTTCTTTTTTGTCCCGCAGGGACGAGCACTGGGGATTCTGCTCCATTCTTCGGCTTCGGCAGCTTGGATCCGGATCGGCCGGCACACGGGTTGTGTCCGGCGAAAGGGGGTTCCTGCAAGTCCGTTCGCTCCCCGGGTGGGAGCTCGGCTTATCTTTGCAGCACCGCGTTACAGAGTGAATCTGTAGCGGTGATTTGTTTCAAGCAGGGGAGGAGCATGCGCAGTACAGTGGAACGCACGCCCGGGTGGCTATGCGTTCCACTGATGATCCGGCCGTGCTACGAGTATGCGCGGCTCGGATCATCCGATTTTGGCGCCAAATTCAAAAGTTGGCTGCCTATTTATGCTGTGCAAACCTGTCTGACCACAAGAGTGTGTGTCAGGACAGGTTTCCGTGTTGTTTGAACCCCCACACGGTGTTTGGTGATCTTTTTTTTTGATACACCAAAAAATATGTTAACTTCATCTCCAGAGAAGGATAAATGCCTTCGGCTCCTCCCTAAAAGGCTTCATGTCTAAACAGTTGGCTTACCTTGAACGTAACTCCTCTCCCAGACGGCTACAGGAGCAAGAGAAACAGAAGGATATGCTGTCCTTTCTATCCTGGTTCCAGGATAATTTGTCTCAAACATTTCAAGTAAGAAACGCAGGAGAGAGCGAAGTTCATCCACATCAGAGTTGTCATCTGGGGAATGTTCGCGTTCATCTACGGATGTGTCCAGTTCTGAAGGTTCAGAGTCTGAATCCGGTTTTCCTTCGCAAGAACTGGGGAAATTTGTTAAAGGGTTTTCAAATTTTGCCTCACCTAATGGAATTTGCACAGCGTTAGTGGAAACATCCAAGTAATGTGCGTTTTGTTTCTAGACACTTTTAAACATATTCTCAAGCTTTTATATTACATCATGTGGGAAGAGCTTCCTAAGGTTGATGTCCAGATTGCTCAGTTGTCTAAGAAAATTACGTTGCCGATCGGAGAGGTTTCCGGCCTAAAAGATACTATGGACATAGGAGCAGAGACCGCTAATAGAAGAATCTTCCAAGGTCATCAAAGCAAAGCAGCATCAGCTGGAGCAGCAGTAGCGAGGGCTCAAGGCTTATGGCTCCAGAAATTGGAAGACCACGTTCTGGAGGATGCAGATAAGGATCTTTTCGCAACTTTTGGAAAATTTGAAGCTTTGTAATGAATTCTTGATGTCAAGCCTACATGGAACCGCAGGTATCCCTATTATAGGCAGAGATATTCCACGCCGTAGGATATATCTTCCTTTCAGAAAAATAAAGATTCCAGATTTCATCCTTAACAGCTAGAGACATCCTAGTATCCTCTTACCCAGCGTTGAACAAGTATGCAGCGTTTATTATGGCAGCATCTAAACTCCTCAAGCAGGGAGTTTATTTCAGTTTATTTCTATTTTAGGGAGTTTACTCTCGCCTTGTTCTTGGTCCCATAGCCGGGGCACTCTTCATCCTGTACTGGATCTGAAGTCCGTCTACCAATATATTCCATATCAACACTTCCGTGTGGAAACCATCTCTTCGGTTACTCTAATGATTCAGAGAGGAAATTATGTGGCTTCCCTAGACCTACAGGACGCTTACCTGCAGGTGTCAATAGCAGTAGAGTCAAGGAGATTTCTGAGATTTGCAGTGAAGACAAGCAAAGGTTTCCATCATTTTTACTTCGGCCTATCAATTGCTCCAAGAGTCTTCACCAAGATTCTCACTCCGTTGACTGCAGAACTGAGATTGAGAGGAATAGTTGTGGTTAAATATCTGGACGACTGGCTGATAAAAGCTTCATCCGCTGCACAACTTTTACAGAACTTCAAGTGATGATCACTCTTCTCAAAGAACACGGCTGGCTTCTGAATGTAGCCAATTCACACTTAAACCCGACCACAGAGATCAAGTTTCTGGGGTTTCAGGTAAACTCAAGATCTCTACGCCTCTATCTTCCAATAGTCGAGGCCATACGCATTCGGCTAAGAGTCTCCGAGCTACAAGCATATCCTCTCTGCTCTATCAGAAGGGTAATGAGCATTTTGGGATTTATACTCCCTCCATGCCGGCGATAACCTGGGCACAGGCAAGTATTATGCCTCTGCTATGGCATGTTCTGTCACACGGGTCCAGGACCGACGAGGACCTAGACAAGAACATTCTGATATCTCAGGACGTACTTCGATTAGAGTGGTGGAAGGTCAAAAGAAATTTGACTAGCGGGCTGTCCTTCCAGCCCACGCAGTGGCTGATAGTTACCATGGACGCATCCCAGACTGGTTGGGAAGCTAATTTCCAATTTTCACACAGCACATGGGAAATGGTCAGTGCAGGAAGCACGTCAATCGACAAACTTCAGGGAACTAAATACCGTCTTCAAGGCTCGAGTATTCTTCAAACCATGGATATTGAGCAACCCAGTGAAGATTCAATCCGACAACGCCACAACACTAGCCTATATTAACAGACAAGGAGGTATGAGAGTAACCAGTCTCCAAAGTTTAGGCACCGAAATCATGCTTATGGGCACATGAAAATCTAGAAGCTATCTCGGCGGTCCACATCAGAAGTCAGAACAAGGTACTGGCAGAAACAGATGTTCTCAAGCAGAAGGGTCCCTTCATCCGACTATTTTTCAAGGGTTGGTGGCAATAGTAGACCTGCCGGAAGTGGGTCTCATGGCGACAAGACTGAATCGGAAAGTCCCTCTTTTTGTCTCTCTATACAGAATGGTTTTCCCTCCTTTTTTTGATGGTCTGGAGATCAAGTGGCGATCCAACCTGGCATACATCTTTCCTCCGGTGTCTATTATTCCTCGAGTCTTGCTCAAAGTCAAGATGTACAAGGCAAGAGTACTGGCAGTTATCCCGTTCTGGCCAAACAGGAGCTGGTTTTCCCACCTTCGCTAGCTTTCGGTAACATATGGGGAACTTCTGTTGTCCGCAGATGTTTTGAAGACGAGGGAATTCCACTCCACATCCTTCAAATGTTCAGATTGACGGCTTGGTTGCTGCCAAGGCTGATCATGAAATATCAAGGTATAGACCCGGTTATGACTACTCTCCTCTTGGGGTCAGTAAGTCTATCTACATCAAGTTTTTCTCTAAGAACCTGGAGGAAATTTCTTGAATGGTGTCAGTCTCAAGGCCTGCAGTCTTCTCCTCCTCCCATTCCGGTCATTCTGCGTGTTTTACACGTGGGATTTAAAGCGGGCCTCAAGGTTGCAACATTTGAAAGGGCAGATGTCTGCTCTTAGTCAATTTCTGCTACTCAATCTGGCGTCGGATCGTTTCATTCGGAGATTTTTAAGGCCATCACGATTAAGAGACCTCCTGTTACATCGTTTTTTCCACCGTGAAATTTTACCGTTCTGCTCAAGGCTCTGTGCTCGACTCCGTTTGAGCCTCTCCAAGAGGTTTCATTTAAATTCCTCTCCCTGAAGACAGCATTTTTAGTAGCTATCACATCGGCTCGACGGATTGAGGAACTCCAGGCTCTCATCAAGACGAAGTAGTTATGTATCCTAGGCCGTCATTCCTGCCTAAAGTCTTATCTCAAGCTAATATTAGCCAACCTATAGTCCTGCCAACATTTTCTCCAAACCCTATGACACAAGAAGAAAGTGACTGGCACTGTCTAGATGTTAAGAGAGCTCTTACCATATATTTGGGACGTACTGCTTCCTTTCGTTCAGCTGACCATCTGTTCCTTTAGTTCCATGACAGATCTTCAGGTCCAGCTGTATCTAAATCTACCCTGGCCAGATGGCTCCCATGCCATCCCGCTGGCATATGACTCCTGTGGTGCGACTATTCCTCCTCCGATTAAGGCTCACTCCACATGATCCTTCTCTGTCTCTTGGGCCTCCAGGTCTTCAGTCTCTCCGGAGGAGATTTGTAAAGCAGCAGCGTCATCCTCATGGAACACTTTCATTAAACGTTACAGACTGGACATTTCCTCTGCTTAGGCAGCTGAGTTTGGACGTCAAGTCCTGCACGCTGTTAAGATCTAACTCCCTCCCTTTTTGGGGGGATCTTGCTATATCCCAACGGTACTGCCACTATACGCCGGGAAAAACAGTAATTTTACTCACCGTAAATTCTCTTTTCCCAAGTATAGTGGCAGTACGGGTTTCCCTCCCTAAATTTCGTTATAAGATAATGTTTTCCATCCTTTGGTCCTCTTGTTATTAACTGAATGCTGGTCGCTGGTTCGTGCAGTTATAGGGTAAGGGGGGTGGAGCTTAACCCCTTCTATCTTTTTTAGTGTTTGTCCCGGGGAAGAGAGCAAGCCCAACGGTACTGCCACTATACTTGGGAAAAGAGAATTTACGGTGAGTAAAATTACTGTTTTGTTTTTTTTTTTAGATTTTCTTTTATGTCACAATTTGTGTGTTTAATAGCAGCAAATCTGAAAGTGACGTTTGAGCAAAATCATCAAACTCCAGTCAAGTGTTTTTTTGGAAGTATTTATTTTACTAAAAGTTGTGTTAGGGAAGTCTACAGTGGAGTGGTGGCTTTAACTACTAGACTTCTTTTTACTTTATGAAGTTCCAACCTGCTGCATGAAGAGCTTGGTTGACCCTGTCTCCCAAACCACTGGATTAGACATTATACAGGTCAACTCTTCTTGTAGGAGGAACCAGGATTCAACAAAACACCAGGTGGCAGGTCATGGTGACTAGAAATCCCTTCTTGGCGACTAGGAGAGTCTGTTGGAGAGTCCCTTTACCGGCACCATTGAAACCACTGGTATAATGGACACCCCCCCACACTTGTGGACTCCTAATTATAAAGTGAAGGACCAAACAACCACACCTTTTTAGTACGTTTTTGCAAGAGTTTACTCTTTCACCCGTCACTACACTCATATTAGTGATTGTTAAACACCATCATTGCAATATTTAATAAATACTGAGTGATACCACTACCCGCATAATATTCATATATCTGAAACGCCAGCCGCTGCATACTATAAATGGTCAAGGATGATGGAGGTACAACATACTCGCAAGCTGTTGAATTGCTAGAGGTTGCCGTCCCTGGTCAAAATATATTCTTTACTCTAGAATGTAAATAGGGCTCTCCATACCCAGTGTATCGGTTTGTCATAACTCTTAAATATATGTACTGTAAGAAGGGCTTGGTAAATTGTTGGTACTATATATAAAAAAAAAATATTTTAAAAAAAAGTATAATTTAATAAAATATAACCTTCCGTAAAAGGAGACCATTATCCTTTAACTAGATGGATAGGAAAGGGGGTACAAAATGAGCAACATTTAGCATAGCTAAACAAAGCAATGTTGCAAGTAATGTTCCATAGTACCTGCGGATAAAGTAATGGCAAATACATACATTTAGGGCAATAAATATCAGCTGTGCATGAAAGTTCATTCCACATCTACAGTTGGCTGGCATTTGACAATAGTATTTCATAGTTCACTAGTAACACGGCTGAAGAGTCTACGATAAACACACTGCGCACACAAATAAATCTGTTTTAATGCGCACAGTTAAGATTTATACAAGTACCAGTGTGTTTGGAAATAATTTACAATATAAAAAAAAAAAAAAAAAAAAAAAAAAAAACCTGGTAGTTTTCTATTTCTAAATAAAAATGTAAATAAAATATTCAATCATAAAACTAGGTGTTTTTTTATTTTTTTCTCCCATAATCCGGATGTATACATGTATTAAGAAGGCATTTAAGATTAGACCCCAGCCTGTGCTGCCTAACGGTATATGGGCGAACACTGACAACAAACAATGTTATCAATAGGCAGCAGACTGTTCTGGCAGTGAGAGGGTTAAGCTGCTAAGGCACCTCTTTACAGCCAAGTTTAAAAGGCAGTTCTGATTCTCCCGGGGTGTTGCGGTATATAGTTTATTTTATGTATAGGGTAAATAAATACAAAAAATCCCATTAGCAAAAATAGCAATAATGCATTAAGTTAAACATGCCATTGGAGTTGGAGCTACAAAAATAGAAAAATATATGAACGTAGATACAACAGTGTTTTGGTAATTTACAGGCAAATAAAGATCAGGTGGAAACCATTAAACTCCACTCTTCCTTTAAAAATAAAATAAACTAGTAGCATTGAAAACCCCTGACATCTTAAAAGAATGTGCAACCAGATTGCCTGGAATGTGTACCATAAATGACAAAAGATGTGGTTGCCATGGAATCCAATTCAAACATTCAGATGTGTTTTGGAAGTTCCACTCCCGAGTTTCTTAAGAACACAACCTTTAAGTAAAATTTACACATTTTAGATCAACAGCAGAGCCGCAGAAACCCCTCCACGGATCGATTTTTTATCATTTAAATGTTCTAGGACTTGTGTATTTATGCAATTCCTGTGATGGCAGAGCCCAACTAAACCGACGGGCTGGAAAAAATGAATTCTACAATTTGTAGGGGGGGCAGGGGGGGGGGGAGAATAGCCCATAATAGACAAAAAAAACCAACACACAAAAACCAACCCTGCCTCTGTTTCACAAAACAGTAGATCGCAAACCATAAACCAAAGTTCTAGTCTCGTTCGTAGGGTATTTAGCAAGTAAAATGCTAACCCATTAAAGATTAACCCACCCCCTGCAGACAATGCATTGGAAGCGAATTCCACAGCACATAATCACCACGCATATTTGGGGCACATTACTGAGCGGGTTATTAAAAATACACATTATTAGCGTATGCGCGTGGACGATCTGCAGTACATGGATCTGCGTTATAGCGGCTTTTATTCATTTTGTCTATGTAACGCGGTATAAGAAAATAGTACAAAAATAATTTTAAGTGATTTTTTATTAAAGCGATTGCATACAAGCCTTGGTTAGGTTATCCTATTAGAACACATTTAAACGAACACTAAATTCTAGTTTTGGGTCAGTTTAGAAATGTGCCGTTAGAAACCATAAACTGGTGTTATGTACAAAGAGTTAATCTTGCTCAAATTGGTACAGTCAATAGAATCCTGTTTGCTATAGTGTTAATTTCATAATTTACCAAAATGGTTCAACTTTTCCTATGATCTTTTACACTCGTCACCAGCTGATAAATATATACACACACTAATGAATTATTCAAGCATCGCATGACAAAATGTTACGTTTTAAAAACCACAACTCTATTTCATATTTTAAGTTTAAGTTCTTGAACTTAAGTATAGCTCATTTTTTGTTTTAACAGAAAAAAAAAAAAAAAAAAAATAATCATAATTACAGCTTCGAACTTACAAAAACAATGTTCGAAAAGGAATGTGCCCAAATTGCATAAACAGACTAGTGGGAATGCAGCTAAGTTTAAAACTTAAAAGAATCAAATAGGTAACTTATAAAGTGAAGGAAAAAAGTTCCAGAAATGGTTATTAAGTGAGATTACATGACAAAAACATTGAAAGTTCAAATCAAATAGACCTTGATTGGGAATATTGATAACTTATTTTCTTTAAAAAAAAAATAGATTAAGGTTAAAAAAAAAAGTTAACTGTAGAGAAGAGAAACTACAGCTTGCAGTGGTTGCCAAATGAGAAACATTCTATGTTGCACTGTTTTCCTACAACAGAGAATACATTTAAACTACATTGGGTAACATTGGTACACAGTGGTAGGCTACATGATGTGTGGGAATATTTTATCCCCCTCCTACATTGCATCTATACCCCACCTGTATTGGGAAGGTGCTGTCACTTGGTCCCAGAGGTCCAGCTCTATCCTGCAGAACATGTCAGCTTTCCTAGTACCATGGTCTTACTTTCTGAATGTGTATTGAGTACATTATACCATGTACCTTGACACTGAGAAGCAGTAAAACTATTTGTACTGGGATACCAGTGGATCATGTGTGTGGATAAACAGACCAGCTCTTCTAGAACTGTTGCACCTCCTTTTCCCCAGGGAAAGGAGGGCTTTCTTTTGATACAATTACTTAATCATTTCATCCATTTTACTATTAAAACATTTTTAGATTCTAACATGTCTCTAGTTTAGAACTACATAATGTTTTTATGTAATTTTTCAAGTTCAAGTAGTGTATTGCCATTTGAAAAGCATTTTACCAAATCTGGTCAGCCTGCATCCATGTCCTATTTGGGGCATCATTGAAGCCGGCCAATTAAATTTACCCCCACCAAGCGATGCATTTTTGAAAGCTAGACAGTATTTCAAATGCTGGTATTTTAACACTTTCCAAGCTGTAATTCTATCACCAGCTGATGATTGATCGCTTCCTATGCTCTTTTCCAGAGGCAGGGTTCCCCCAGATTTGAAAGTTATCATTTAACCCTTTACTAGGCTCATTTTACCCATGAGGTGCTAGGCACTTAGTCATTAATAATGCTTTTCCAAGCCATGCCAGGCACATCGTTGGTTGTTCAGGGGTTAAAGCTCCTCAACTTCATTATATATTATGAAGAGCCAAACACACCATGCCTCACCTACATGGAGAACTTGGCCCTGTGCGATGCATAGTTATATCAGTGAGCGTTATTTATCTCCGTACCCTTTACAAGGTAGACAGTGCTAGCCCCTCATTACTAAATGAGAGTGTTAAACCACAACTCTCTCTTTTTAGTAAATAATTGTTCAGAATGTTTCCAAACTACCTGTAGAACCCCAGGGAAATGTAAAACATTTTAACACAAAATGACTTAAAGTGGCGCATACATACAAATTTACACTCATTTTGTGTGTAATGGGGTTTATGACCAGATCACCAACCAACTTAAGAACAGCTGTGTTACTTTTGGATTCCTTTAAAACACCATGATCACTGTAGACAAAGTCCTCAACACACACAATCCTAACAAAACAAGCTAGGTCATTTATTACAATGGGGGTAATCTATCAAACTCAGGTTAACAACCATTAGCCTAAATCACAAAAGAAAATGGTGTGTAGGCTTTGACATCAGTGGGCTAAAGAAAAATACATAAATATTATATAAAATAACGTAAATAAAAGCCATAGACGACATTAAGTTATTAAGTCTACCAGAACAAAGCTTTACATGAAAGCGATCACTAATGTGACTGTTTTAGGTTACACTTTAATAAAATTACAATTAAATAAAGCTTGTGGGTAACATTCTAAGAAAATCGATGATTAATCCGCTCTTGCTTGTTACAAAGCGGACAAAAATGCATAGACCACTCAATGAGACTAGCTCAGCAGAGAAAGAAGCTTAACTATCCTCCCCTACCTACTTGAGACCGTCTGAAATTCAGAATTTACTCACAAGAAAAGCCAACATCCCCAGAAGAGAGCCTTCTCAGTAAGCTGCACTTGGTATCCGGCCTCAAGCCATTTACTTCATTTATGCCCAGTCCTGATCAGGGGAATGCAGTTGATGATGATGACGATGACATATCATCATCATCATCCCATGTTTTACAAAAGGTCCACTTTGTCTCAGCCTGATGTACAGCTCATTGGAATAAATATAAAGTTGGTGATGTTTAATGCAATGGATAGGCATGTGGATTAATATAAGATGGGAGGGGAAGCGGGGAGCATGCGCCTCTATCAAATCTTACCTTACTTCCCGCAATCTCCTACATACTGATTGGTTTGCATGTGGAGAAATGAAAACATTACATTAAAAAAAAAACAAAACAGAAGTCTGGAAGTAACAGAGAAACATTTTTGATCAGAAATAATTACATCAAACCTGAAAGTTCTATTAGGGAAGGAAACATTTTGCACATATAAAGCCATAGGAATCTCAGGGGCTGTAGGTATGTAGGTATTTAAGATTTCTATAGCATTACATGAGCATTCACTTCGTTCGTGATAACTTTCAGATGACTTATGTCAACACCTATCAATTCGCCGCCCGGTCTACGGCAAAAGCAAGATGGCTGAGCCTGGCCTCCTTTCAGGAAGCTAAAACTTTGCAGCGGCTAAAGAAGAACCTGAAAGCCAGCTTCAGACTATGGGGTTGGTTAATAAAGGGTTTTACATCCCCCCCCCCTTCGGTATTGCATGCCACAGTGCCTTAATGGGTTGACCTCCAATGTTATAGCAGACCGCATACTATCTTACAGGACAAAAGTCCAGTATATAAATATAACCATAAAAAAGAAAAAACATCCCAAAACATTAAACCGATTTCCTCAAAGTCACTCAACAAAAAGCACGTTACCTCTAGATTGTAAGCTTGTTTGAGCAGGAACCTCCTCAGCTGTTTTTGTAAGTCAAATTGTTATGTCATAGTTCTTATGTCACATCTACCTGTTGTACAGCGCTATGGAATATAAGGGTGCTATATAAACATAACGCTAGCAATAAGCTTAATATACTGTGTGTTTATATGACATGTAAAATTACAAATCGCAGCCACATTTTAAAGGCTAGGTTTTTTTTAATATAAAACATTTGTTCCAATAAAGAACCACAATGTTATACGGTAATGAGGACTTGCACTGCGTCTGGCTCTTTAAGGGTTATTAGTGTCGCAGGCTAATTATTTGCCTGCAACAGAGATTTAAAGGGTTACAAAGATATGCGTGAGCTGGAAATCAGCTTATGTTCATCAGCCGCTGCCTGAACTGAAATGCATCTTGGAGGGGAGCCGGGAGGCTGCAATACAGGAAGTTCTTCAGTTTGGGATAAGGAGATTTTTTTTCTTCCAGACCCTGGCGGCACAGAGGAAGATTATTCATCCCTTTTCCAGCCTCAAACACCAATACTATAGACAGTTGGAAATGATTCACTCGGCATTGCTCACTTTACAATTCTTCCTTCTTAAAGCCTCTGCCTCAATGCCCCATAACAAAAACCCCCAGACCGCGACTCTGAACGAGAAACGCGATGAGAAAGCAACACATCCAGACTGAAGACTGAATGTGTTTTTTGGGGTTATGAATTAGGCGACCGAAAGGGGTTGTTGATGCTTAGCATCCCAATGTAAAATAGAACTCCCAAAATACTTTTAGCAGAACGTATGCGTGTATTTAGTATAATAAAAAAAATTTAAAAAGATATATTCATTCATTCATTCATTCGCCATTTCATTGCCCAAGGCGCATACAAGGTGAAAGAATGTATTGCCCACCCTTCTTGTAATCAAAGGGTCAGAAAGGGATTGGAAAACAGCCACACACACACACATTATATATATATATATATATATATATATATACACACACACACACACACACACACACTTTAACTCAAAGAATGAGACTTATACATAGCCACATTTATAGATCAAGCCAAGCAGGTCCATGTGAATAATATCACTGTAATTAGACGAAAGTACACAGTTTAAATCTATAGGAGGGGATGGGATTTATGGAAACCCACAGAATTCGCAGGTTTCCAAGCCACAAGATAACAGCTTGTTTTTAAATAATTGGTATGTTCATTTTTTACTTGTGTACAAGATGGAACGTCGGAAGACTGAAGAGATTTTTCTCTTATTCTTCTGCATTTCAGCTGGTCCTAGGTTAAAGGTCTGGAAGAATGGAACCCCCCCCTGATCCTACAGGGAAACAACCCTTACTTCCCAGCAGAATAAACAAAACACAGTCCTGTTAGCATTATAAGCGCTCAGTATTTCATGGTCTCTCCGAAGCAGCATCAGGTCTGCCGGGGTGGGTGAAAAAAAAGTAACGCAGGAGCAGCGACATGGTCATCGTTTGGCAAAGACTTTGCCCATTGTCGGCTTCTTTTGAAATGGATGTACTGCATGGGGTATCTATGCATCTCCAGAAGATTATGGACAGAGAAGTCAACAGAAAGCTACTAAATGGCTTACAGGATAAAAAGATGGCCGGAAAAAGGTTTCTATATGTATAGTTTGGAAGAAAGAAGAGAACAGAGACATGTGATAGAAAGAATACTTTAGGGTTTTAACAAAAGAAGATGAGAAATGTTCTAATCTAGGTCATAATCTAAAGATAGAGTGTCAAAGAATTCAGATGCAATGCTAGGAAGTTTGAATTTACCGATTGGGTAGTAGATACATGGAACAGCCACCAACAGAAGTGGCAGAATAGAGAGAGGATTTAAACATACATTGGATAGGCATATGGCTATGCTGAATCAAAGATGAGAAGAAGGACTGATTAAGGTACATCAGGAAAAACATGCAGAATAGACGGGCCGCATGATTTTTGTGTATAATATTCGGAACATTCCTTGGTTTTTGGAATCATCTAAGGTTATGTTGTGTGGAACCGCTTAACATCCCAACCCTTGTAACTATTAATATATAATTACACCCTTCCCCCATCCCCAGGTTCACTCAATTAAAAACTAGAATTTGATCATCATTTAGAGTTAATCGTAATGAAAATTACCGAACTTGTTTAATTCCGGAGTATTTTTAGTTTACATTTCTTTAATGAGTTTGACACGTACGTGCCATTTACCCCAAGCAGTCCTGCCGCTAACAATGTGGAGCCACCACGTGAAACATTATTGCCTCTTTACAGCACGTGTTGCAGATATAAAGCTGGTAAACAATCGACTCCAATAATGGGTTGATTAAGGGTTAATTATCTTTCTTGTGGCCTCCTGTCCTTCTAGATGTTAAGCTGGAAAGCAAGGCCCGCTTTACCGAGCCAATCAATCCTAATATCACACCTCAAGGTTAATACCAATACTACTACTAAGAAGAGTTGGAGATAAACGGCACAGGGGCGAGATACCTGTTGCAGATTGTGGAACGATACAAGGCAAGGGCTAATTAGGGTCCGAGTCTACACAACGGGCAGACTATCTGTGCCGCAGGGTTCTCACCTGCCATCAAACGCTAGCTTCAATAAGCAAATAGCTCCCCAAATCATGAGGTTGGATTTTTTGATCTATACATCCAAAATAGGCTCTTTTTTTCTTTTAAAGCTGATCATTTGTTAGCAGGGATTGCATGCATTCAGGTTGAGGAATAGTTTTTGTTACACTTAAAAAGTTTTGTTTGGATTCAAAACATTCCACAAAAAAACACAATTTCTTCATCTATTGCTTGAAGGATCAGCCCTGGTGTTTGTGTTTTTATGTGGACACGAGTCTCTCTTTGCTGGCTGGATTGTTTATTACTACAATGTGTCCAGAGTGCGATTTTAATTGAACCCCTTAGCTTTAGGGGCTTATTCACTAAATGGAGAAATGTATTTTAGCTCACCGACTTCACTATACATCAGGAATGGCCAACACTAGAGAGCTTCTACCCTATACCATGTATAATTCAGTCAGTGACATATGCATTATACATGGCCAGTTTAGCCATTCTTGCCAATATTAACCCCTCACGATGAATAGTGAAGGGAGGGAGCCGACACAACCCCCCAGCCAACTCCCCCTGCAGGGAATGAACCCCTCAGTGGGAAATAACTTGTTGTTTTCTGCAGATTGTGAAACTCAGCGGATTGTGGAAAGTTTGATGTGCCGGGGGTTGAGCTGCAGTCCCACTGCCCCAGCCCGGGCAGGGAGATGATGCTCCGTTTCTATAAATATCCCGGATTCCTGGCACTTTAAGCCCAAATCACTTGCAGATGTAGCTGTGCTGCCGCTATTGTGTAGGGGATCAGACATGACACTTCTATACGTCCCCCCGTCCTATATGCTGCGTGGATTACCTTGTAACATTGTTTCCAGCTTCTTCCTGTCCACTCGGAATCTCTCTTCTCCCCACTCGGGGTCCTGTGGGACGGCTGGGCCGGGAGAGTCATCCTCAGAGCCGGGTAACGGTGAATCGGTACTTCGCTCGCTGTTGGAGCCCGGGTCCGACTGGTTCATATATCCGCTCATGGAATCGCACAGAGCTGCCATGATGCTCTAGAATGCACAGCGCCGAGCTCAGCGCCCACTCATATACCTTCACAACCTCACTCACTCAGAGTTTTTGGGATTGGCTGGAAACCGCACTCACGGACTGGATGAGACAGGCAGGTCCAGCGCCGCACTCACTGCCGGCCCGGGATACACAGCGGTGCTCAGCGCCGGGGTGCCCCTGATCTACACTCGCCGTTACTCACTCCGAGGACCACAGTGTAGCCAGCAGGCTGAGTGAGCTCCCTCTCTGGCCGCAGGACACACAAGCAGCCCAAGTACCAGCCTCCACTCCGCTGGATGACGTCACGCCACCTCAGGATTCGCTCATTTAAGGGGGAGATGGGCTCGGGCTGGAGGTGTTTGCGCACAGGAGGCAGGCAGCGTTACTTTAACGAGTGTGGGAGGTAATTCTATAGAATATGATTAAAGCACCGAGTAAAGCACCGATTCCCCTCCCGATCCAGGCATTTTACAGCTAATTGGCGTTATAGGGGGCTGGGTGCGTTTGGGTGGCCAGGTGGCTCCTTTAAGGTACCATGTAGTCCAGCACTGGTTTTCACACAGTCCTGAAGCTTACATTTTCTATAGGTTGATCCCTGGTTAAAGATACTGATACATACTAGTTAAATCCAGTGGTCATTTTTGGAACAGGGCACATGCAGGGGCAGCTTCGGGTTTGGAAGGGGCAGTAAGTGTAGCGGAATGAGTCAAAGTCAAGTTCACTGTTGGCCCCTGAGGACAGAAGCTGTATGATCCGGCTCTTGGTCAGCGCTGATTTCTGTGAGGACCCTTGTGAGGACTCTCCTTCAGGCCGCTGGGCTGCTTAGGTGTAAAGCTTATGGGACGCTGCCAGAAGTAATTGCAGATCCACGTATGGCCACCAGGAAAGATCCTTTCTGTGCTTCTTTATGCAGACTATTTTGCCAATTAAGGCACTACCTTTTTTCATGTATGAATGCGTGTACTGCACTGCGATCGTTGGATCGTTTCCACCACAAGACATGAAAATCTTGAAAGACTTACTGCCATCATGCCGTTAAGTGTCTGTTCCCGTGAAGCAAGCATACGTAAACGGGAATGGTTGTGCTGCAACTATGTCGTTACTCGTGGGTGTCCTTAAAGTGGGGTATGCCTGTATTTGACAAAACACATTTCTCACACTGTTTCTTTTCCTGTTATCAGCCAAATGTCAAAAACACTACATTATTAGGCCCCTAGCTTGGGCTTGCCCAATGGGCTGAGGAGTGGCAGCCCTCCCTGACTTTGACCCTGTTGGGTTTGAGTCCAGCTCTGCTTGTGCACAGCTTACAACCTTGAGGGAGTGGGGTGACAAACATAAGGCACAGAGAAAGGTGAGAGGTAGTGTGGTGATTGTATTAAGGAAATTCTAGCAGCTAAGATGGTGCAGCTTCTCTGATGAAGCGAGTTTTGAGATGTTTCTTGAATGTTGGGAGGGTGAATGCTGAAGGTTCGGTGGAAGTAGATTCCAGAGATATGGGGCAGCCCGAGTGAAATCTTGTAGACGGGAGGTGATAAGTGAGGAGGAGAGCCTTAGTCCATGGGAAGAATGTAAGGATCGAGTAGGAGAGTATTTACTTATGAGGGCAGAAATGTATGGAGGAGCAGTGTTATGGATTTTAAATATCATTCTAAAGGTAATTGGGAGCCAGTGGAGGGTTTCACAGAGTGGGGAAACAGAAGAGGAGCGACGTGAAAGGAAGATAAGCCTAGCAGCAGCATTTAGGACAGACTGTAGAGTTGAGACAGTGGAATGCCAACCAGAAAATTGTTTCAGTAGTCAAGATGGGAAATGATAAGTGAATGAATCAGAGTTTTTGTGGAATCTTGGGTGAAGAATGGGCGGATACAAGAGATGTTCTTTAGGTGCAAGCGGCAGGATCTGGCGAGGGACTGAATTTAAGGGATGAAGGATAGGTTTAATTCAAGGAATATGCCGAGCCATTGGGCCTGGTTAGTGGGACAGATAGTTGTCTTGTTAATAGTGATAAAGAATTCAGGTAGTGGAGTAGAGATTGAAAAAGGGCAGATAATGAGTTTTAGAGAGATTACGTTTCAGGTACCATTGTTACATCCATTAAGAAATAGCAGACAAGCACTTCTGCAACATTGCGCTAAATGACTTCAAACTAACAAGGCAATATACAACTGCTTAATTCACATCCTAGGGACTCAAATAATTACTACAGGTTACTGACCAGCACATGTAATCGAAGAGAAATGAATAACACTATCAACAATAAAACATGTCTTCTTAAATAATTATCTCTAATCTTATATTGAGAAGACACGACCACCTCAAACCCAATAGATGAATTGAATAATAAATAATAATTGAAGGTCTAAATGGGTCCATCTTTACATTATTGGGGCTCCGGGCAAAGCCTGCCTAATAGACCCCTGTCCGCGTTGGACTTGTCACAATGTGATGGAGGTGGTGGTTTGTGCAGCGGCCGGTAGTAGCTTCTTTTTCATAGTCTGTGCGCCTCTGGAACATGACTGCATAATGCTGTGACCTGCAACCAACGTTCCATCTAATTTTTCTTAGTGGCGTGCGCAGAAAAATTCTCTTGAGCAAAAATTTTCCCAGAGCCAAAATTATGTGCGCACAATATCCGCACCGCAGAAAGTATAAAAAAATAATATAATATAAATTTTTTATTGGGAAAAACTGTTGTGCGCACAATTTTTGGACGTGTGCGCTCTCTAAAAATGCTATGTGGGAACACTGCCTGCAACATCAGGTAGTGCGTAGACCTTAAAGGAGGGATCGCCAGCAAAGAAGTGTATGCTGGTGGCTGCACGGACCTCCACCTCCATCCTTAACTGCCCTACCTTGAAGACAGATCTAACATTTGTGTCACGTTCTTGTGGAACCCCACCAATTAATGAGACCTTAACAGGATCAGATATGTATTACCTTCATTCCTTCATTCCTTAACACACCTTCTCACTTATTATCATTATGGATATATGTGTGTATATTATTTAGAGCAACTTCTTGAGTTTGAATGATTATTCCTTCTCAGTATGTTCTTGGGCATCCTTTTAAGGATGGTCAGGGCAGGACTGGGGATGCAGAGGGGGCCCTGGTATTTTAAGCCATATAACCTAAGTGCCCCCAGCAGCTGAATTGGAGCATGTTACCTTTTTATACTCCTGTACCAGCTGGTGGCCGTGCACCACAGCACACAATCTACTGATCCAGCGACTCTTTTAATGAATAAACCCCTTAAAGAACCGCAGCAACCAGTCCAATATTTCCTCCGATTGTTCCACTTCTACCACAAACAAAGATCGTTTTTCATGTGATTGATTACTGTCTTCCAAATGCTTTATAAGCCACTATATCACTGGGCCACTTGGCAGGGCTTTCCGTGTGGGCCATTAGTTACCCACCCTCCCCAGAAATAACACAAACAAATGATATTACTGCACTGGGTTCAGGAAAAGGGTTTGAAGAACATGGTCATAGTTGACATCTACACCCTGCTGAAAAATATCTACTTGCTTTGTAGAGTGTAACATGGTGTCATATAGGCAACAAATAACTATTTGAACCGAGGAAGAATGCAGCCTGAAGTTATGGTGGGATGTTCTCCAAGGACTAAGTAAACCTTTAAATATCGTTAATGTCTTATGAGAGCGTTTTAAACACAAGTGCACACAGAAAGGAGTTTGAGTTTTACATATGTCGGGCTAGTAGGCGATTTTAAAGACGATAATATTCAGTGCCTCTCCACTAACAGGAATGTAAGGTGTCAATCCTGAGCAAAGGCAGCCAGCACGCTGGAGGCCAGGTTCTGGAACGCCCTTGAGACTATTTAGCAGCCCTGTATCTCTTCTGACGTGAACTCCCTTGTCTGTCTGGTGCAGACAATTAGAGATATAAAGAATGATTATCTGCAGCTGTGCAGCGTCTGCACAAGAGTTTACAGAAAAGAGATCAACTAGACAGGTTACAGATGTGAAGTTCATGTTTCACCACGGAGCAGATGTGATGCCCTGTCACATACATTAATCAACGAGTAGCTTTAAAGATCTTAATAAAATGATTTGTTTCATGAAGGAGCATAGGTGGGAAATGGTCACTGGAGTAGTGGTAACTTCTAAGCCTTCATTGAGTGCAAAATATCACCATGGGAAGCAAACTACCAACCTCATAAAGATTTCTTGTCCAACTATGTTCCTCATTTCAAATAGATATGAAGAATGAAGAAGAGTGTATATTAAAGTACATTATTTGCTCTTTAATAAAAAAAGAGATTAGTTTACTATTGCAAGCTATAAGAAAAATGTGTTATTTTACCCTCCATTGCTCAGTCAGAAAAGTATCTTAAGACTCTAGTCTCTGTTTGAATCCGTTATTAAAGGATTTAGTAAACTCGATCCAACTGATAACATGACTTCTCTGCTGGAAGAATCTACTAATGCAAAAAAAGGGTTTGGTTGCTTATGCTCCTATAATATATATATTGCAATGAAGATAGCTAACTATAAGATTATATACTACAATGATTTAGATCTAATTTAGAGTATGTCTCAACTAAGACCCATTACAGGAAACTTTTTGGCACCAAAAAGGCTTTAAACTATTCTCAATGACATAATACAGCCGACAAACCTAGTGATTTGCACCTAAGGCTGAAGTGTTATGTGGTTTGGTGGAGACCAATTGTTGTTATCAAGGTTTTTACATAATAATTCCTGATAATGTATGGCTTTACATAACACTACATTTTATTTATAGAGCAGCAGATTCTGTACCAACGGTAAGAATGATGGTCTAATCCAACTATGCTATTAATGGTCTACACTGGAGATGGCTCGTGGGTTGTCTATGCACACTGAAAAAATAACACAGCATGCAAGAGAAAAAGGGGGTGAGAGGCGATCTACAAGAGCGAGATAAAATAAGTTCTGGATTAAGAAGGAGAAAGGGAGAAAACTAAGGAAAGAAGAAGACAGTTTGCCAGGGACAGCTATGAAGAGCTTTGGAAAAGACGTCTAGAAGAAACATGAAGAGCCCAACCAAAAGAAACAACGGTTTTATTATTATTTATATAGCAGCGATATATTCTGCAGTAAACAATTAGTAAACTAGGCATTAGCAGAAATGTGCATACAAGGACAGAAGATGTAGAGGTCTCTGGTCAATAGTCATCGTTACTATAGTTATAGTAACAGTGTGTTACGTTGCAACATGTATTAAGTAAAAGCATGCTGTGGATGGTTGAGAAATAAGCGATAAAGAATACTAATAAAAAGGGATATGTATTTCAGTTGAGTTTTAGTTTTAAATGTTAGGCTCATCAATGGGATCTGGTCTGTTTGAACAGTTGCCTCGATGTTACGCTACAACTTAATTGGTGTAAGAGATCAAAGAGTCACGAACCTACGTTGTTAAGTTCTTCACTCAACTATAGAGCAAAAAGTATAGCTGCTTCCACACATGTAGTGTCAGTGCAATAAGCATTACAAACAATGATCTGTTTGTGGTTTCTGCTTTTGGTTTCAGTGAATGGGTAAACAGGAAGTGATACCATTACAGGTGCATGACATCATCTTAATACATCTTATGTCTAGAAAAAAGAAATCAATTTCTCTATGAAATGGTCCCCTGTATGGCTCAAATGTTCCAAACCCAGTAATTGCACATCTTTAGTTTGTTTAATGAAATTAGACTTGGGCAGAAGGCGTAAGCCTGCTCCGTCTCCATTGTTATCTCATTTACTACAAACTTTGTTATATACGGCCTGGTGCTGTATGCGTCAAAATGATTTACAGCATCCCAACATGGTAGCTGTTAAACTGTTACAGTAATTTGTAAAGTAATGCATCACTCCACTTCATGTCCTATATATTATTTATTGTAAGCCTGCAAGGGGGCCCTCATTACCTAATGTATAAGTTTGTGTTAGTCTGTCAATTTTAGTTTTGTCAAAACCCTTGAATAAATGGAGTGTAAAAAGCGCTGTGTAAATTGCTGGCGCTATATAAATAAAGGATAATAATAATAGCAGTAATAATAATAATAATTTCAAATTAACAAGAGTTAAAACTCTGCCAGAAAAAAAGTATTGATTCTCACAAGAAAGTCTGCATAATAGATATAATCCAAACACTAATTAATACTGGCTATTCGTCACTATGAACTTCCAGTAATACTGTAAAAATGTTATACATTTTAAAAAGCCAGGATATTCAACAATGTTGTACCTGTTATGGGATGACAAGCAAGTTGATAAAGAGTGAAACATAAAATAAAATACAAGGGATTTGGGGCTAAATATTCTGCTTTGAAACTTAAATATGTAATATTAGATATGGAATTTGTATTTTGTTATTCTTACTCAGAAGTCCCAGAGTTGGGTTGCTACATGGTGGGCCTGTTGCTTAACAATATAGCGTTCTATTGTCTAGAACCAAGGGTCAGCTACATCTAGCCTTTCCGATGTTGTGGACTATAGCGTTATAAGAGTTATAGTCCAAAAACAACTAGAATGCCACAAGCTGCCTACCCATTTCCATTAGCCAAAGGTTTATAAATTCTGATCCCAATGACACGCGATTTAGCTTAAGGTTGCGATGTTGTGATGTGTTGCTGATAGAAACTTCGACCTCTCACAGAAAAAAGAGACATAAATTGACCTCCTGCAGTTTCTCACTCCGTATGCCAGCCTTAATTAGCACAACTTAACTTATTATCTGTTTACAATGCACATAAATGTGCTTGCTTTTCCTTTTATTTAGCACTGTTGTGATTTTGACAATGCATTTCAAATGTTTTTACTCACATCCCATACCTAACATCCTACCAAACACTTGACTGCAAACATAGCTTCCAGGTCTCCAAGTAATACTGAAAGATGACAGCTGCTAGCTCCCAGTCCTCAGCTACCAACCCCCAGTGTTGTCAAAGTATTTCACTACTTAAAATGATGTATCGTCCAATAGCTACAACACTTTGTATACTCATGGCTGACCTCCATAGGACAAATAAGGTCTTTACAAAGCCAGGCTCACTGGAATGTTGTGCTATTGTATGTAGACCCAATAAAAGTGAACATTGCCAGTCCTCTCAATTCAATGGAAGCTAGGAAATCCCTCGTTCTCCTAGAGAGTTTGTATTTTTTGGAGCAACATGCAACTAAGTTGCTCTTGGAAAGTCTTCCCAGAAGAGTGGAAGCTGTTATAGCTGCAAAGGGGGGACCAACTACACATTAATGTCCATGTATTTAGAATGCAATGTCATAAAAGTCCCTGTTGGTCTAATGGTCAGGTGTCTCAATACTTTTGTCCATATAGTGTATATGCACTTACATATAGAAACTCACAAACACACATACACATTTAGGACCCTTTCCAGCGTACCTACCTGTAGGCTTAGGAGGAGGCTCTTTCCTTGTGGCCCAGAAGCTGGTGACAAGTCTGGTCTCCTCTTTCCTCGCAGTATTTGCATGCTGAGTCTGAGTGCCAGGATAGGATGTCATGTCTTGTACACCTTTTCCATAACTACTTCTCTCTATTGAACTCCAGAACTCAGAGCTGCTATATTCCGTAAAACTTATTAAAGAAATGCAGCCTTGGTATAGGGATTCTATAATTATTTTGCTCTGATTGAGAAAACCACAGTTCAGCAACGATGGTTCATGAATGCAACACCCAACATAACACTTGTGTGGTATTTCTTCGAGTAGATCTGTGTCATAATGGTATTTAGGTTTAAATATATTATCGAAAATAGTAAGTCCACTTTGACGGTATAAACTTTCAATTTCATGGTATGTGCATTGCATCTGCCATTTTCTTGTCTAGGTTTTCTTTTTACTAGAATGATTTTATGTATCAAGTTTAGTTTTTTGAGAACTGACAAGGGAGCTTTGCATGCCAGTTAATAATCTCCTTAAAAAAATGAAGGGGGTTTGCTTAGGTTCTGATAAGGAGTGTTAGCACTTGATCCCGTCAGAGAAAGCTATGGGCATATAGAGCTCAAATTCTTTCTATCTATGCCTGGTAAATCCGTGCTGAAGTTTTACATAAGGTGGGTTTCAGCTTCTGCAAGCACAAAAAATCCCTGTCTTAAGATGTTAGGTTATATCCTAATTCATTTATTTGTGTATGAAAATATAGAACAAAAATAACTACTAAACTATATCTACATCTCAAATTTTGTTTTGAAATAAAAAACAAACAGGATATTTTTCAATGAATCCAAAATAAGCACAATTCTGCAAAATAAACTTTGTAAATACTTTAATATGCGTTCATTAAACTTGTAAGAAAACAAAAAGTTAATGTACTTCAGACAAGCTTCGGAGAGAATCAACTTCGCCGTATGAAAGCAATACTCAAAAAAACCCTACAATATGACTTTGTTACACATAAGTGTAAGTACAACTTAATGTGCCTTGATCTCATTTGGCGTGCATGGTGCCTATACTTTTCTATATTTAAAAACAAATCAAAGATATATCTACATTCTTGAATTGATATAAAAGCCTGTATTCCCTGTGCTTATACGTCTCTCCTGCCTCCCCTTGTTCACAAGGGGAATAGCAACCAGGATTATGCACTATTATAAACTAATTTATCTATTCCGTTTTTACTGCAAAAATCAAAACAATTCAAAGCAATACACGGCGTGCTTAAATGCAATGTTGAAAAAGACCATAGGTCCTGCTTTAATTTTGTAGAGCACAATAATTATTCTAGGTAAGGTGTTTGGGGTAGTATAGCTGATGCAGGTTGGTAAAGTAAATATAGGGTGATCATTTCAGGAGATGCAAAAGGAGAAAAGAAAACAGTTGTGAGTATGACAATACATTTTTTATTGGTGACAAACAGAGGAAGGCTCTCTAAAAGGCATTTTCTGGGCTGATAAGGCTTGTAGTCTACTGGGCTTTCTATGCATGGGATTTTTCACAAAGAATTTAACCTGATCACTGAGTAGTGGAGAACACGGATTTGTTAGACAAGAGACATTACTGGGAATTTACCAAGATAGGCTACCTAGATCTTTCTGTCTTCACAGAGAGGGTCAGTGGGTCCTCCATGCATTGGGCCCCATGAACAAAGGCATGGTTTCTTCCATCTGGAGGCGTTGAAAAGTGGCTCCTCTGCAAGCGGCTTCTCCATTGCTCGTGTCATAGCGGCTTGCCAACCCTGTGGGGTAGCATTTACCTTACCACTCACTGTGAGTTTCACAGTGTTACGACCTATTTGCAAGAGAATCCAGCTCCTGACCCTATGGAATAGGAAGGTCCTAACAGAGAGTTTAAAGAGGTTGTACCTGGTATGTTGGAATGTATCAATGAGACTTTATACTAAACTATTGTTTTTAGTTCAATACAAGATCATGAACTCCTGGGTCATTAGAAACCACATATATGGAAAATGGGGAAAGGTTCACATATTCACATTTACTGTAAGGAATGGTCTTGCATTCTTCTCATAATAATTGGCTAAGAATCTAGTGTTTGTGGGATGGTTCAACAGTAGAATCTGATAGGATAATTGTAGGATTCTGGAATTTTTTTATAAAATGTTCCAGAAACAATGTCAAATCTTACCACAAGTACACCAAAGCATGAACCCATCAATAAATCCTTTGATTTAAATGTTTTGGTTAAAAAAAATACACATTCCAGAATCCAAAGTCAATTCACAAGATTTATCACAATATCTATGCTTTCAAAATTTAACAATTTTAAGGTTCCTAATCTTCCAATCTTAAAACTAATAATAAAATGCATGTCTTACATAGTAAAAATCAGTCTTACCCCATCTACCTGACAATCAGTTCCTATATAATTTTAAACATTCATTTTTTGTACAGCCAATGTTACCTTCAGCTGTTCTGGATATCTACATATTTTTTCTTTTCCATTAAGTTTTTTCCTACTATTGTTAAGTGTCTTGTTTTCCAGAGAAGCAGACCCTTTCATGCGAGATTACTTTATTATCGGTTAAAGAAATGTACCCATTGAGACCAAAATTGAGTCTTTTATTCTCCAACCAGTGCCCCTTCAGGTTGAGACCTTGGGTTGATTTGACAAAGTCAGACAATCCAGGTTCAGGAATGGAGAGATTTTCAGGACTTAGGCTAAAAAGTTGGAGACATCAGTAAACCAGGTTACAACATGCAATCGAAAGAAGACAGTGTTACTAGCAGCTAGAACACAGAAGGGCAATGAGGAAAAAGAGGTGTCCTCATATAGGTCTGGGAATTTGTGCCCATTCTGCCAAAAAGATTATTTGTGAGGTCACTCGAGTTATTCCACACCAAACTCTTCATCAGACTTCGCGATATTAAAGAGTCCAGTGGCTGTGAGCTTTACATCACTTCAGCCGACGCCTGGCATTGTGCATAGTGATCTTCTGCTTGTACGCTGCTGCTCACCAATGAAGCTCCCAAAACTCAGTGCTTGTGCTGATGATGCTTCCAGAGGAAGTTTAGAGCTCTGTAGTGAGTGAAGCTACCTCTATATTACAGTGATGCATTATATGTTTACATCACAAAAAGTTGTGACTTAGTTATCATAAGTACAACAGAGGTAATACAAATATATAATAATCCAATGATAATCAATCATGCACTTTTGACATACCCTGTGTTATTACAATGGACTTACACTGTATATCATGGTTTATATTCGCAGCCATTAAATGATTATTTATTATCACTTAATTTTTACAGAACCCAGGGGGACAAAAAACAAGATTGTGAGCTTGTGAGCAGGTCCCTCTCTACCTAATGTATCAGTTTGTCCGTTTAGTTTTGTTCATACCATTTGAAAATATGTAACAATAATGTATAAAAAGCGCTGCGTTAATTATAAATGATAATCATAATAATAACATAATTCACAAAATTGTTAGATAAAGAGATTTAATAAGTCTTTATATGTCATTACCCAACATATATCTACAAATCCACTGGCCTTGTAAATATGTTGAAAGAACATTTATCATCCATTTATAAATAAGCAGAGATCAATGCCATCAAAATGCGATTGGCTTCATTAAGCAAGATCTTTATCTGATGTGACAGCTGCTCGGATACAGGGTAACCTGTTTGTCCCGAGAAGGAATTAGTTTGGCCATCCAAGCATCTCTTCATCCATCACTGTCATCTGTAACCTAGAGTATGAGTCCCAATTCTCTAAATAGCTGTAAGTGTACCATGTTCCTGTTTGTAAAGAAACATGAAGATAACAAGACTAGAAATTCCTTTCTTAGAAAACAAAAGTAATTGATTTATTTTTCCATGGAACGTTATATTAAATGTTAGAAACTAACATTGAGAAACTAACTGTTTTATTTACCAACATATTATATTATAACATTTTTTCTTGTTCCATTGGATGTTAACAAAGGATACGTGTGATAGGGATCATTGTCGCTAAAACAAAGCTGGTAATTTGCTATTAGTAGTAAGTATTTGGAAGCACGCTTAGGTGCAGAATGTCTGTGTGTTCATTTACAATCCATGACATGTCCCGAGTCCCAAATTCTGATCAAATGTCCATTTTCTCAAGTAAAAGTCATGGAGTGTCACTCACCTCAGACTTCATCTAGGTCAATATTAAAGGCATTGACCCTACATAGCTCCACTTTGGAGAAAACCACATCCAGCTGAGTTCTGCATTTCCGTGAAACATAGCATAGAACTGAGACTCCATGAACAGAGATTTATCTCCTTCTTCTCCTTCTTCTTTTTCTTATTCTTCTTCTTCTCCTTCTTCTTCTTCTACTACTTCTCTTTTATTTATATAACAGCAATAATTTATGCAGCTCTTCTTATAGTACATTCATTCAATGGGTAAAAGGTATAACAAAACTAGAATTGACAGACTAAGACAAAAAGATACATTAGTTAAAAGGGGCTCTGCTTGGAAGCTTACGGTCTTGATTATGGAATTCACTGACTAGCCTTTGGCCTTGTAGGACCCAAGCTTCATGAAATTTACTTAAGTTCCACTTAGTGTAGCCTCCACCTAGTTTTAGGTTAAGAGTACAACATAATGCCTGTTCTTGCCCTCAAACTGGTCAGTGACTTTTTCGGACATTATGGCTAAAGTAGTTGTTGGTGAGATGCCTAAAATGCTGATTTCTTGTTCCAAGTACATTTAGCTCATTGAGGCCAAATACTCTGCATATGATGCGTACGTGTTCTGTAAACTTTATTTAAACTTTAATTAGTACGAGATCCGTGATATTTTCATGCAGTATTCTATGTGCTGTCCTGAAATTGTACTTGCCTGGAATTTATCAAATGTAAGTGAGCGGTTTGCCAGTTTTTGTCAGTAATTTGAAACCCTGGCATCCAACATAATAATAATTTAAAATACTCTCTTGAGTCAAATGTCAGAAACATTCCTGGAGGAGTGTTTTCAAAGTGAAAATGACTAGAAATTGCATGTGTTGCTTTGCTATGCCTGTTAACAAAATAAGCCAGAATAAAGACGTGGACGTATCTTTCCAAAAACAAAAAAAATAAAGCACGTAAATTACTGGGAAAAGAGTATGTATATTCCCACATTTTTATATAGCATTTATTTCATTGTTGTACATAAATTAGTGATGCCAAGAACCAGCAAGAAAAATATTGAATATCAAAAATAATCAAGTGAAAGACCATATCAGGATAATTACATATGCACAGATATTTCTTCCACATGTGGAAACAAAGACACGAAGACTGATACAGAATATAGGCAAATTTAGGGTAATTTTGGCTATTTTCCATGCTTTTTATTTAAATCACGGTTCTGCTTATAGCTCAACCTAGACCACAGTTCTTTCTGTGTAACCTTCATCATGGACTAAACATGCAGGCTTAAGCAGTTGACCTTCTAATCTAACCATTTGTCCATGTTCTTCTGCCATATGCACTACCTAAGCAGCTCATTACCACGTGGGATCCCCCAAAGCTTTAGAGTTCTAAAGGTGTCTTTATATCCAAAAACGTTAGTAACCATGTGCTTATTCTTCTTCTTTAACATTGTTCCATTCCTTCAATGTGTCACAGGAGTATATGTCTTACTCAAGAGTGAAGTATTCCAAAGCGCTACTTACTGACAGTATTCACTGAAGCCAATATCAGTTTGCAAAGGTTGCTTTAGGGTTGTTCTTGGCCATCCATATTAAGCAGTAGTGCTTAGAGCAAGATAAGTATTTAATTAAGTAAGAATAAGGCAAGATCAAGTTATTTTTTTTACTGCTTAAGAAAAGATAATTTATCTACTTTCCTGCCTCTTTCCTATATTATTTGAAAACAGGCACATTTGAAAAGCTATACATAATATTTATTATTAATATGTTTTATTGATATAGCACTAATACTTTGCACAACACTTCCTACAGTACATACATTCAAAGGTTATGACAAAACAAGAATTGACAGACTGAGACCCAAAATTGCGTCATTTTTGCACACCAGTAGTCATTGATATTATTTAGGGACCAACATATTTTAAGTGACCTTTACTAATTGCTAGGTAGAACCAGGATTTCCTTGTGGGTTTTTGGAGTCTTTTCTTTGATTTGTATAGTGAAAAAATATGTTAGAACATATTTGAATGTCACCTTTTAGGAATGATGTCATCACTTGGGCTCCGCTACTTAACATGATTCTCCAGTTGCTTAATTAGATTGCTTCCAAAATTTCCAAGGAGCCTGTTATGTTATAATTATATGTATCAAGTATTTTCCAACAATGTTCCCAAAGAAAAGGCACTAGGTTTTGGACCCAAGAGCACATAAATAAAAGTCGAATCAAACGCATCTATAATTATGTTTGACAGATTTCTCACAAGTGAACGAATGTCTTCATACCTCTGTAATAGGGAAGTTGCCTTGTAACATGTTGAACCCTTTGAACATTCAATTTGACTTAAGGAAACTTTTTTGTTGACCCCTTGAAATATACCAGAGCTAAGAGGAATCCATGGTAATATAAATAGTTTATATGTAACAGTCTCTATGTTCTTTGGGTGATATAGCATTTGCAGGTGTTATGCATACAGTATATATATATGTATATATATAATATATATATAATATATAATATATATACATATACATACATCACAGTCTATGAAAATATCCAAAAATATTCTGTACTGAGCTCACTATTGACTCCTGCAATCTTTATTTGAATATTTCCCCTAACCGTTGAAAATACCACTATATGAAAACTCTTGTTTATTGTAATTGCAGAATTAACCAAAGCCCAACTGGGACCATTGCTAAAAAAAACTGTAACAAGTGGGAAAACATGCGTGCAAGTGTTAAGATTTCGTTAACTGTCATGTTGCAAGAAAGCAATGTATTACCTACACATACAATTATGATCTAAACTTTAAAGCTAATGCAAATATTAAATATATTAGTAATGATATCTTATTTATTAAATGCCAATGTATTCTTCAGTGGTCATTTTCAGCAGGGTCAGACCTGACTGGCAGCCTGGTTCATTTTATAGACAGCTTGGCTATGTTTGGGTTTGCCCTAAAATTGCCGTAGTTGAAGGACATAAGTAAGGAACCTAGAAGAATATGTAGTTTAACATTGTAAATGACTACTGTAGCTGGAAAGGGCTGATTTTTAATGGAATATCTTATAGGCGTACAGAGGCCCTTTATTAGCAACCATCGCTCCTGTGTTCCAATGGCACGTTGTGTTAGGGTAGCTAATCCAAGTTAAGGCTTAAAAAGGCTAATTGGTTATTGGAAAACCATTTGGGCAATTATATTACAGATATAATTATATTTATAATTATATATTTTATATATAATATATTATATACATTATAAGCTAGAAATGTCCTTGTGACCCCAAATACAGTAGTATATATGTATATATAAAACACTGAGACATAAAAGTTTCCAGATACTGTATATGTATAGTCATCCACTGGACACCAGATTTAGGCTAAGCTTTACCAAAACCCAGCAAAAACTAAAAAAAAAACCCAAAAAACTAGGTGGAATTATTTTACTTGCTTACTAAATGTTTCCTATGATTTTTGTTTTACTTTACTTAGGATTTGCATGTAGTTCTAAAGTTACCTAATTTAATCGGATTCCCAGTCTTGCCAAGGAGAACCTGTTGTCCGAGATAAACACTAGCCATCTGTGCTTTATTAACTCAAGTGGCAGTTTTTTCCTTATTCCAATGCACTTATTATACTGTTTCTTAGAAATAGAAAGGGGTCTTGAGACGACTGCAAGTTGCAGGGAATTTATCTTTGGGGGATTTCAAAAAGATTACAATATTTAAACAAAGGAATCATGAACACCAGAACTCGAATGGAAGTGTTCCACTGTGGTCAGAGCTAGGCTGCCCTACGCAGGAAGAATGCAGGCTCCCCACCCTTGATTGGTATTAGAGTAATCATCTGGGGCCCTTTGGAACACCGGCGACCACGTAACCTCTGCAAACCATGTGATTGCTGTGGAACCTCATGTGCTCTTAATCATAATAAAGATTTGTACAACACAGAGAATCTTGAATAAGATTTTGATTTATACCTTCGCACTTGGAAGTTTACACATCTTTATATGCTTTATTTCCTTGGATCCCTTGGTGTACTTTCAGCTAACAATTTGCATAGTATATACCCTGTAATCATGCCATAGCACATGCCAGGTTTCATCTGGACACTTTGGGTGAAGAGCTGCTTCGCTGTGGGTTACATGATCCATGTTATACTCTTCTACTTTTCTAAAAAAATATCTAGAACCTTTTTGAAGGCATCCATTGTATTTGAAAGCACCACCACGTTAGGCAGTGAATTCCATACCTTTATTGCCCTTACTGTAAAGAATCCCTTCCTTTGTCATCTATGAAATCTCCGCTCTTCCAGTTTCAGAGGATGACCTCTGGTTCTTTGTAAATTTCTGTTAATGAACAAGTCACTGGACTTTCCATTTGGCCGGGCACATAGTTATACAATGGTATATTATTCCCATTTTTCTAGCTTATGTAGATGCAACTTTTTTAGTCTCTCTTCATAAGATCGTCCAATCGCATTATTAATTGTGTGGCCCTCCTTTGCACCTTTTCTAGTTCCATAACCTCTGCAATATCTGGGCATGGGAGCAGTGTTTGGTAATGCCCACCCTGTCCACACTCTTACCATTCCTGCCTACTCTCCACCTACTTCTGGCCTCTCTGAAGTCTAGCACCCATTAAATGCCATTAGTGCTATTTGTACATCCAAACAACCTGTCTGTGCTATTTTGCCCCTACCATTTTGCCTACACCATTTCTGCTCCCAAACAGCCTGCCTGTCCCACCCTTGCCCTTCAAAACATTTATACATCCATGCTAACACACAAATGCATACACACCCACATCGGTGGTAAATAGTCTCTCAAACAGTCATTCACAAACTCCTGAAAGACGGCTGGTCATTGCACATACCAAATGGGATGACTATATTCATAGTGACTGGAACTAGACACTGTTTTTCACTCGTCCATCAATGGCTTCAATGCTTAAGAGGTTTGCTTTAGTAGTCAAAGGTATACTATAAAGACCCCAAAATAGCCAATTAATGCAGTGCCTGACAGAATCAATGAGGGCTCATATGGAGAAGGTTCTTCCCTTGAGTTTGAGGGAGACAGGTAAACATACGACATTCTTGAGTTCTGGGGAAGCAGATGGCACACCTTGAGTAGGTTCCTCCTATCCTCTATGGGCTTTTTTAATTTCCTGGCTTGTTGGGACAAGCAAGGGTGTAATGTCCCTTTATGGCACAATACAAGCATAGTCCCTCTCTACCACGGAAGGACTTTTCTTCCTCTGACAGTTGTCCCAGTCTGCATGGGTTCCTCTGGGGGTATAGAGGAAGATGTATGGAGCTAAATAAATGCAGGTCTCCTTTGATGGTCATGCTGACACTGGTGTTCACAAAGCTGGAAGTTAATGTGGCTGGCATAGGTAAGTTCTTTCAATCAGAATGCAGGTCTTGGGCTGCTAATTCATCTTTCAGATGGTCCTCAGTGCGGGCGAGGAGTGTTTTCAGACCCTGAGCAAAATGATCCATACGATGGTCCAAGCTTTTTAATCCATACTTTACAAGCCAACATATTTTGGCCTTTTTCTGCAGGATGAATAGATGACTCTTGATACTCTAACAGTTCAGCAGGTTAGGATCCCTGTAAGCAGAATAGGCTAGGACACCAGGGACAAGGACCTTGATGAACAGGAGGCCAGGATCACAGAGTGGATAAGGACGAACGTAGCTAGGTCTGAACAAGAAGGGCACATAGGGCACACATCAAATGAGGAACAACAAATAGGACAAGCCGGGACAAAACCACAAATTATTACCAAAGGCTGTGTAGGTGGAGAATGGGGCAATTTCGGGCTTCATGAAATTGGTTTCCATAGCCAAGCAGCTGGAGACAAGCCGAATATCACTGTGCATAATGCCAAGCATTGGCTGGAGTGCTGTAAAGCATACCACGACTGTCCACATAAATACACATAGTGTATATTGGGATAAAGAGAGATAGACAGAGAGAAAGAGAGATGTATTTTGGAGTCTAACATATACTGTTATGTCTGAAGATCATGCATTTTAGAAGTGCATTTCTATTCACACAGTATTATGTTAAATCAATATAACAAGGGTTCACTAGTTAAAAATATACAGGAAACTTGGAAATGATTCAGTAAAATACAATTGCTCTTGTATGCAATTCCAAAGCCGTAGTGTCTTGCCATGAAGATAAGCAGAGACAGATGCCAAAAATGCTTTAATTCGGAGAACTGTAATTTGGATAGTAAAGCGGTAAAAGTTTGTAACAATAAATGAAATATTTAAACAAAAAATAGAAGAACAACAGTCCTGACCCATTTAAAGATGCATAATTTTAGTTAATACATTGTAAATCAAAAGACCAGGGCCCTCTTTTCCTTCTGTATCATTATGTCTTAATAATACCCGGTTCACAGGCTACTACTCTGGTTCTCTGGGTTGGGGAGTTAAACTTGCAGGTCCTTGGCATCGAGGCAGGCCCACTCCCTGGCAAATTCCCTGCCCACCCTCCCTACAGTTTAAGGTGTTTGGGGCTATCCATGCTCATGTATGCGCATAACCTCTTCCATCTAACAGACCCTGCTTATGTGCGTCAGAAGTCCCACCTATGTGTCGTAAGCCTCGTCTCTCAGGAAGCCATAAACTTCTCAGTTGTGGTCTTAATATTTGTTACTTTGATTGTGAAATCGCACATTGTCAGTTTTAATAGTATTCTACATTTTCACTTCCCCCTTATGGTAATGGCACCACAAAACCTTTCAGCAATTAATTAAATTAATTGTCAGCACTCACGTTCTGTATGCACGATCTCTATTGCAAGAGTAGTCCAATACATGCTACCAAGGGCAGTTCAAAGGTCTAGACAGGCAGCCTCACAATCATAAATGGTAGACAGGCTTGGGTCAAGGCAGGTAGCAGGAGATCCAAGAAACAGTTCCAGGGGTCAAACCGGGGTCACAGTTCTATCAGGGCAAGGATACAGGTGCAAGGAAAGGGCGTAAAGATAACATTGGTGGGGCAGCAACAGATGTCATATTACGCACATGCGCCCCATTCTTTATGCATGCAGTCCGGGGGCGAACCTCACCACACTACCTAGGAGGAGAACAACGAGGTAGGATGCAGTAACGGCCATGACAAAAATAATGAAACGTGTCCATTTTTCATGTCTTTACATTTACATCTGTTCATGGGATCTTTTTATAGGAGTTAGAAAATGAGACTACATAAGACGGCTTCTCTCACTGCCTACTTCTAGTTAAGCAGGAAGCGTACCTAAGTACTCTTTCCACCCATGCCAACTCAACTGAGTTTTCAGTGAAATTAGTTTGTGCTTAACTTGCATACAGGTGATTGTCACTCAACTTGCAAGCATGCAAGGTAAACTCCATTGATTTTGTTACAAAAATTCCTTCTTCACTGGAAGCAAGCATAGGTAAGAGGAAAATTAAAGAGAAGTCTAATTTGTCCACTCCTGTAAAAAAACAACCCATGAACCACTTCGCATTTAGTCACAAATCCCACATTTTAGCTTCCATAATTGTAAAAAGTTGTTTGATTAATAATGATCGCTAGCCATTCTTAACTTTGAATCCTCACTCTTTATACTCTAAAGGATACCATCCTGCCTGGATCCTTTACTTAAATAGGTCTGCAAATTCAAATACTAGGACCTGAAAGCAAGAAGACAAGGGCAGGTGCAGTAAAACACAGATTTCAGTGAAGCAAACTCTTTTTGCATAAAATAAAACATTCTACATGAAATATAGTGAAACAATCCAATTTCATTAAACTGGAAATTGAAAGAAATATTCAAAATATACATAACGTAATCCACAAGGATGTAAATTGTTGAGTTGCCATTTCTTTCTCCACCACCTTTGGCAAATAGACAGCTTCAGTTACATAAAACATTTACAGTTATTATATTCCTTTTTATTATAAACTTTTTACCTTTAATTTTCAGTACTCTGTTATATTTAACATCCCAGAGTCCTAATTTCATCATCATTATTCTGGGAGTTTTCCATTGTAAAACAAACCACAAGGTCATTTTAATAAATACATGAGAAGGCCGGAATCACACTTAATAAAACCCTTTATTATGTCTTGCCTGCCAGTATCTGAATTATTTTTTCAGTTATAACATATGGAAAAGAAGTGTCGTAAGTACAATAAGGCATTAAGACCCAATTTCTGGCAAAATATTCTGAATAGAAATGTTTTGCTTTCCACACCGTTGTCTTGGTGTGTGACTTTCTCCCTTGGAAGAGTGCCCACAGATTTTAACTAACCTGGAACCCCACAAAAGCAGGGAAGCTCTGCAAGTTTCCAGGTGTTATGGTGTCATCTGTGTCTCTATAAAATGCAATCCCAATGTGAGTGTGAGTAAGATCACTGTGTTAGAGTGTGTAACAGAGTGTGTATGTGTGTTAGCATGTGTGTTATTGTATGGCATTAGAGAGTGAGTTGGTGTATGGAGTTCACATATGTATGTGGGCATATGGTGTTAGCATCAGCGTGTGTTGCTGTATGTGTGTTAGTGTATGGTAGCATGTGTGTTACAGGGCTACAGTGGGGATGATAATGCGGCTCTGGCATCTGGAATATCCAGCCAGTGGCCGTACACCGCAGCACCTGATCTTCCACTGGAGCTGCAGATCGGGTCAGTATGGAGCCCTGTCAGCTAGCTGCCCACTTGGCATTTGCGCAATGTTCCTGATGGGCAGTTGGGGCCCAGTGTGTTAGTATATGGTATTAGCATGAGTGTGTGTGTCAGCATATGGTTTTAGAGTGTGTGTGTATGTTAGTATATGGTGTTAGCATGAGTGTGTTGGTAGGAATAAGTTATGATGTTAGAGTTTCAGGGGTGAGCTTAGGGTTAGTGGCGCCAAGGAGAGGTGAAAAAGGAGGAGGTGCTGGTGAAAGAATGTGTGTACGTATATGTAAGTGTATGGTGTTAGAGCAAGTGTATGGATTTTAGTATATGCTGTTATGGCGAGTGAGTGTTAGAGCGAGTTTGCACATTATTGTGTGTATGCATTAGTTACTGTTGGGATGAGACACTAATAAATACTGATTTCAAGCACCACTAACCACAGGCTCAGGTGAGCTACTTGGCTTAACCTTGGCTTAACCTTACCAGAAAGTGCCACCACTTACTATTGTATTCTGTATAACCTTTTGGCGAACTGACTGGTAGGTAGGTTTGGATATCAGGAGAAAACTGGGGTTTTTTTTCTCCCTTTTTTAAATCATATTTTACTATATTTTTTTAATACAACTAATAATGACAACATTTAAAAGAACAGTATGATAAAATAACCAAATGATGAAATATTTATAAATAAAGTATGACTGTATTCTAACATAACATCGGTTTCCTATACATTAAATAATTTATACCATTACACAAAAGCATATTGTAAATTACAAGTAAATAAACCTATCATACATTGTATATATAACCTTTATATGAATTAGTAAAGTGGGTAGATTATATAAGCCAAATAATTCTTCTCTGATTAGTTTCTATGTTACAATCATATGCTACATAAATGTATATATCTTTTGAATTGTGGCTCTGTATTGTTTTTTTTGTGTGCAAATGATGAAATATTGGGATGATGAGTGTTTTTTGTCTTTACTATGCAATCCCCTAGCGTTATCTCTATGATAACGGCCAGATAACATATGATTGTTTATTCATATTCATTGGAAACAATATAACATTATATTCTCTGTTCTGCTCACCTGTTTTTACCACTAGGTCATTGCCTTGTCTTGGCTGCACAAACACCAGTTTAAACAAGAAATATAAAAAAATGTGTGAAGACAGCAGGTAGCAATCTAAACATACTGAACATTCCTTTTGATAAAGTCAGTAAATAACATTCCAAGCTAGAAAATAAAAAAAGGACAATTCTGAAAGTAACCGATTAAGCAAAATGAAGTGGTATTTGTTATTCATTAAAAATCCACTTGACTCATGACCCTGATTCCTAAAAGTACAGCTTTTAGAACCCAGAGGAAGATATCCTTATTTTGAACAAATATTGATAATGTTAGGAAACGGAAGAAACATTTATGGATTTAAGTAAAAAAAAAAAAAAAAAAACGCTATATTTAAATGTTGCAAAATATGGTCCGAAAATAATACATTCTAAAATGGGAACATTTTGAATTAATACATCTATTGGTAAAATAATTTTGTTTCTTGAATGTTGGCTTCAGGCCCAGAATAGCCATCTGGCACACAGTGCAAACACCTGGTGGGTTGCCGGCCATCATCACCCCATACTTACCTGATCTGCCAGGCGGCTGCTGGCCTTAAAGTGCCAGGGACGCCTCATGATTGTTCATGATCCTCTACTACTTGCCCCTAGCCTTGGACTGACAGTCCACATCCCATTATTAAAGCACTTGTACAGCATTTTGTGTATCCTGCAAATGTAAGTTGTTATCTTGCAAGCCCATACTGGCCATCTGGTAAACTTGGCAAGAGCCCAGCGGTCCGGTGCCGGGTTGTGAAGGTGACTTAGCTTTCCTACCGCATACGCAGCAGATCCAGTGCCGTAACATGTCAGGCTGGATACGTGTGGCGCACGCTGCCTGAGTGTAACAGTGTAGTGAGCAGCTATATTAAACTAGGGGCTGTATGTACATCACTTACTGGCCGCTGGCCTTAAAGTACCAAGGCCCATCTTCTTTCCCTGTTACCTTGTATTGGGTTCCAGCTATCACCTGTCTAACAATTCCGCAAGCTCTGCAGCCCATATCCGCTGTTAGAATTTAGGTTTAGTGGATGAACCCAACTGTGCCAAATATAGATTGGAATATCCTTATTACCCAAGAGCTCCTATCATCTGACAGCAAGTAAGATGTTGATATGTATTATGTATTAATATTATGTATTGCTATATAGCAAGGCAAGCTCCTAAAGACCTAAAGAGACGTTATTGACATCGCCCTGTATATGGTGATATTTATCCTACGACTAATAAAAATCATGCTTGGTGAGCAGGGCCCTTCTCATCTTCTGTAATATTTTATGGTTAACCAGTATGCAAAGTTAGAGATTATATTGTTATTTTAGATATGTATTATAATTAATATACATTAATTTTGATTTGTTGTCAAAGACACAGATAACCATTACAAATATCTCACTTTAAGCCAGTTCACATGATCTAAGAAGTTAAAACCCACAGCATGTTGTTCAAATGAGTATCCCACTGTGAATTGGAGCCTTGGCCTTCTAGATATGCGCTTATAATAATTTCTGGCGCACAGGCCTAAAAGCAAAAAATAATGTTTATGGAAGCCAACGATAAATATGGGGCTTCAAGCGTAGTGAAGCAAAGCATACAATAGCATGCCATTGCTTCATAGGTTACTGTACCATTGTGAGAAAATGTACCAGATTTTATACGAAACAGAAATACAAAAAATTCAAATAAATAATTGATCAGCTATTTGGCCACATTCGGAATACAAGACACTGGGAATTTGGAAAACTCTTTCTTTCCAAAAACAAGTCTTATGTTGTAGAAAATAGTGTATTTTTTATTATTATTTTTATGTACTGTAAAATAAAACTTGGCAGCTTGTTATATGTTTGTATTGGACAAACGAGGACATTGTATCTTCGGGTGTATCAGATTTAAGTACCTCAAGAGGATTAGTCTGAGTTAGTTATAATGATATTTTCTTGTAAATATCTGTATTTTAGTCCACTGGGTGGCATAAAACTGCAATTTCAAGTGTCTCATTGTACTTCGCTACAGAATATGATGGCGCTATATAAATCAATAACTAATATTAAGCATAGTCTTTCCTGTTGTCTGACTCATAGAAATGATTACACATAACCTGATCAGAAGTTATAAGTAACACATACTTAATACTTTAGGTGCTTTTGAATCCTAAATTTTACTTACATGGATGTTTAACACAAACACTAAGATTCTCTGGCACTCTCCAGTCACTTCTCTCAAAACCTGGAAGCCTTCTGGAGCTTGTAACTGTACAGTGATGCCGTTACACGCAACATAGTGTACAACATTGTTGTATAAATACGGAGACTTGAATGGCATCCGTTGTCCCAAACAGAATCGGTGAGTTGCTTAAAAGACCATAAATTGCAGCCTTATTTCGGCAATATGAGCTTCACACAAGGGGTGTCCTATGTCATTGGCCACAAATGGTGCACAAATGTACCAAAAACTTTTCGGGTACATTTTTCAACTTTGCACTTTTTCTAGTTCCATAATGTCCTTTTTAAGGACCAGTGTCCAGAATTGTACCGCATATTCAAGGTGAGGTCTTACCATTGACCTGGAAAGAGGCAAAATATCCTCCTCCCGTGAATCAATACCTCTTTTTATGAATGCCAAAACCTTATTGTCCCTCGCAGCTGCTTGCTGGCATTGTGCACTGTTGTCAAGTCTGTTGTCTACCATTATTCCTAAGTTCTTCTCATTGGTAGTTTTCCCCAAGGATATTCCATTCATAGTATATGTTGCAGTTTTATTATGTTTTCCATAATGAATAACTTTGCATTTCTCTATCTTGAACCTCATCTGCCACTTGCACGCCCAGTCCCCAACTCTGTGTAAAACTGCGACATGGCTCTCAATGCAGCTTGGGAGATCATTTAGAAATAAATTAAAAAGAAGAGGACCAAGGACAGACCACTGAGGCACTCCACTTAATAACTGCGTACAGTCTGAGAAACATCCATTCACAACTCTCGGCATTCTATCTTTTAGCCAATTTCCGATCCAAATACAGACATTTGCCAATAAGCCTATTTCTGTTAATTTGTAGAGTAGCATTTGATGTGGAAGCGCATCAAGTGCCTTAGAAAAGTCCAGATAAATCACATCTGCGGCCAAACAACCAGGTCTATATTTTTACTTCTTCATAGAATGCTAATAGGTTGGTTTGACAAGACCAGTCTTTCACAAATCCATGTTGACTTCTACTATTTGGATTATGGATCAAGATACATTCGTGAAAGTATACCTTTAGCAACTCTTCAAGTAATTTCCCCACTACCGATGTTAAGCTTACTGGTCTGTAATTGCTTAGTTGAGATTTTGATTACTTTTTAAATATGGGCACAACATGTCTTGTGCCAATCTAAGGGGGCCTAAGGGGCCTTAACAGTATATAATTGCTTGAGCACTTTTCCTTGCGTCAGCCAATCCCATGTTTGCTGTAATGGTTTTTATTGTTCACGCTATTTAGAAATCTTTCTGAAACTAGCAACATACAAAGGAAGCCTGCATGATGGGTATTACGCATGTGTCCACGGGGGGTGAGAGTCACCAAAATGTTTCGCCATTTTTAGAAACATTAACCAGATAAGTCAATAAGTCATGATAAGCTGATGTTATTTGAGAAAAAGGAAACTAAAAAAAACACCAGTTATTCTATGAATCAATGGCTCCATCTGCAGGCTTACAATATTTATAAAGATTTTTTTTTTTGTATTTTTATAGCAATATATGTTTGATGATCTAAAACACTTAAGTGTGCAAGCATGCAAAAATAGAAGAAATCGGGAAGGGGCAAATACTTTTTCACAGCACTGTATATAAACAAAAATGCCTTTAATGCTGAAAATGGTATTTTTTCCCTTTGGTCTGCCTATATCACTGTTCCAATTAGGTTGGGTAATCTTGCTGCTGGCATCTGCTATAAACCGTGTTCTAGTCACCAGACCTGCCTCTTAAATACCGACAGGGTAGAGATACAGAGGGGTCTGATTATATCACAATGCAGGGATGGGCAAAAAAAGCTGGCTTATGCTGCAGAAAATCCTGCAGAACTGAATATGTTCATTTTCACCAAACTATCATTTCTTTCTTTCCTGCGGAGTATAACTTACACTTTAATTACAGTTGGATGCAGAATTACCATACTTTTTTTGGATAAGCCAACATACTGACCTAGAGTGTGACAAAATAAAGATTAAAACATTATTTATACTTTTCTTAGAACCTCAAAAGATGGACTTTTTCTGTACAGCACAATAATATCTTTTATGAACATTTGTATAATGCAGCAACGGAAGACTCGATCTTTGAATGGCTATCATTACTCTTTTGGCGTGTTCTGCACTTTAATACCAACAAAATGCTGTGTCTAGAAAACTTTTATAGAAAACATAAAATATGATATATTGATTTTTAACAAATATTCAAATAATCGGAGAATGATACAGCAGTTACCCCTTTAGTATAAGATAAGCATTTGCTTCGAGTTTGCATTATATTTCCCACAGACTTCTACAATAAACTGTAACTATAAATCAACATGCATACCACTGGACTGTTTTTGTATACATGGATACCAAAAATGTGCTGTACTGCATCCTTTTGTAGCGAAACATATATATTCAAAATTTACATGCTGTTAAGAACGTACGAATTGGTAGTATATCTTTCTGCATAAACATTGCTGTACAGAAAATGCGTAAAACGAAGCATTATCTAAACATACCCATATAGACAGACAGGTGAGGGTGGGTGTTACACACATCTGTACCTAACCCTGTTTTTCTCTTATCCATTCTAAGAGAGTTCTGGTTCATTGCTGCAAATTATTTTTCTGCTCATATAGCTTGAAGGCACTTTTGAAAAGGGGGACCAGGTAAGTTGTTTGACCGGGACGCATATTACAAATAGATCATACAAGGAAGCTAAAGGCCCCCAGTTAAAGGGGAAACCTGGTCACTTTGGATGAATAACCTGTCCTATCCCCATAGGTATCCCTATCTATATCTGGGTGGCCTTTTCTGTGGAGCAGCACTACTACCCAAGTTTTTCTCTGTAGAAGCAGAAACCTCTATTTCTAATCTCTTCTAAGCCATGTATTAACTCAAATGTCAGTGCCTTACAGACCTAAAAAAAAAATCACATAAATGTATATAGAGTCTGTTTACATATTCATATATTACTAAATAACTTCCCAAGTGTCTTGGGTCAAACAGCTTGAAAAGCCTTGGATAACTCTGACGATGAAAGGTTTAATGTTTTAACAGATTACTAGATGTACGTGTGATTTAGTGCCTTTGGGACTTTTATACTAAAATAAATTGGCAAAGATCCGTGCATCCAGAACTGCACTTTTTCATTATATTAAGAAATTAGGCTCCCGTAAAGTTGCAATATTTTATTTTCTCTTTCATCACAAACGTTTATACTTTCAAACTGAGAAGGCATGTAATTTTCCTTACTAAATATAAAAACACAATACAATGTTGGTTTCCGATATCTTACAAACGTGATATGTAAAGATGCAAAAACTTGGTCTGATAATTTAAGTGTCAGACACTGTGATCAAACTGGAGGGAGTTAATTTCACATGTAAAGACAAAAAAAAAAAGTTTGTCTGGAACATCTAAAGTTCTTTGGACTGATATTTCCAGATATTTGCCCATCATAATTTGAATAACTCCATACATTCCAACTTTTAAACCATCGCAGGTTGAAATGTTTGCAGAACCATGTCAAAGTTATACTGAATGTGATCTTCCAGACCTTTTGCACCCAACAGTAAGAGGCAATAATAGTTTTACAAAGCCTTCTTAGGGTATTACTCTTCACGCTGTAGTGTGCTTTTGCGCTTTGTTTTTCCTTCTTTTTCAGAACTTTTCAGTCTTTCTTTAGAGTTTTTCTTCACAGAAGCCTTTGTTTGTGGCCTTCCCACTCTTCGTCTTGGAGCCCGCTGTTTTTTTGCGTACCGAATGAGGTCATCACGTCCTATCTCCATCATGTGCTCCTCCCATGACTTCATCTCATTATCGTAGCGAATCTTGTCATCTTGGGCTAGCTGAATGTATGCCTGCAAAATATTTTCCACATCTCAATTAACACAATCTAAGAGGCCACTCCATCGTTAATAAGACGTGTTATTTAATGCTCCAAAGCTACAGGCTTAATCAGACCAAAGCTTAATCAGACATCGGTTAAAATAATCGTTCATCCTCGTAATCTGCAGTTCGTATTAAAAAGGAAAGCATTTTCATACCTGCTTTTGGGAATCATTCAGCTTTTCCCAGTCATCGCGTAGACTTTTTAACTTTGCCTAAGAAATAACACAAAAAGACATAAAAAAATGCATGTATGTTCCAAAATGTATTCCCGTCCAACATCTTTACAGTTTTTCTTTATTTGTAGTACATCAACAATTAACCGTTCCGACGTCGGCTCTCAGGCTTATTGTGGACATGGCGGTAGACCTAAGATTCATTTTATTTTTAGAAATAGAAGGCATAATGATGACGTAAGTATCACTGTATCGAGTAGTTATATGTTTGCTTGATTTTAAGTAAACATCCTTATAAATACCTCTAGATTTTGCATTCACTGCCACAGTATAAATTAGTGGGCATTCAGTAGCACACGTTTGTTTTTTTTTACTGCACTATACTTGTTTTAAGCAAAAGCTATTTGATTGTTGGACTACAACTCCCAAAGCGATTAGCCAAGCTCAACAAAAGACGTGGTGATGTAACAAGGAGAACTCCTCCTTTAACAACTATGGATGCCTATCAATCAACATGCTGTTTTTAACTTAGGATGAAAATAACATATTGCTTTGATCTACATGTGCAAAACAAGCAGAGCTTTGATTGACATGTTACCATGCTGTACCCACTGCGGACAGACGATGACACAAGATGCCCCGTCCTACAAACACGGTTCCTTCTACGTATTCTCCAAGACAGAGAAAAGATGTCTTCCATAACCTAGTTACTTAACTGGTGGACAAGCCACGTAATAACTCTATATAAGGATCGTTTTGTATAACACTATAAGTGCTCTTTTAATGTAAATTATTACAAAATCATGTATCCCATTGACCAAGTTGGCACCATTACATAAACTTTAAAATCGCTGAATGTGTTTGCTTACATACCGTTGTCGAAATCCCTTTTTTTTCATGAAAGTGCTCAGACATGAAGATATTAAAATCAGAGCGTGGTCTTTTGGGCTTTCCCAATGAAGTTAACTCCTGTGTAAGAAAAGAAATCAGAATGTGAATAGGCTTGGGGATGTGAAATGTATTTACCGTTTGTACATCGCTGAATAACCTGCAAAAGCAACTATATTTGGTTTGGTTGCAGCCTTTCAGAAACTTTTTATGATACATCTTTCCCTTGCTTCTCAAGAACTGCTGATGTCTTGATTTATTTAGTTAAACCCAGTGTTTACCTCTACATTCATGGCAAGCCTAGATTAACCACCACTAATGTTCTAGCCTCTATAGTCTGACATATATGACACAAACTGCACAAATTCCAAAACAAATCGTGCTTCAACAGAAAAAAATATATATTTTATGTATCTTATTATACAGGAGGGGAAACCTGCTCTGTTACTTTTGCTAGATGAGATTACCATGCATTTCTTTTACATTAAAATCTAATCCCTACCCTTTTTTTACGGATGTGTCTTCTTTTTTTCAGTTTATTTATCCTTTCAACTCTCAGGGCTTCCAATTCTACAGGAGACAGATTTTCTTTGTATTTTTTCAGGTCTTCGCTGTATTTCTGTTGCTCGGCTTTTGCAGCAGCTTTATATGGCTAAAAACATGAAAGGAGACAGCCATGCAAAATTAAGAGAAATATAGTGAACCGACAATTGACATGTTTTGTGCAAAGAACAAAATTTAAATTATATATATATATATATATATATATATAATTTAAAGTGAAACTGCAATCCACTCACTAGAGGAGCTTTGGGCCAAAAAAGATTAAAACAAGAGTCTGTAGGAGCAAAGAAGCTCCTACATATTCAGTACAGATCAGCTCATAATGCATTCTGTACTGAACATTCACATAAATTGCATTTAAAAAATAATCTAAAGAAAAAAAAAAGTGGGTTACTCACTTCTTTGGCTGAATCAGAAAGTCCATTCCATTCTATAGCAATCATTTTTGTAATTTCAACTATCTTGGCCTCTGTAAAACAAAAACTGGAAATCTCACACCTCATAAAGTGGCTTCATCAAATATTCTGAAAACCACAAGGAAACATGACATTATCAGTGTTATCGTTAAATAGAAATCTTGAACGCAATGTGTGATCCCTGGGAACATCCAATAACTAATAAAATGCCAAAGACTTTTTAGCCACATTTCCATTGAAAAAACTTCAGTGCAGGGGGAGATATAATGTACTTAGGCTCTTTGTTTCTGGACACAACCAAGCTAGTCTATGGTGGCTAGTAGAACATTTATCTCAAAGACAATAACATACAACTTGACAGTCGCATAAATTAAGAAATTCAATACATATTATACAGCCCCCCCCTTTCTTACCTGGGAATTTTTTGCGCAGTATCGGTTGTTGTTGGACGGTGTAGCGAAAATATGCTGTCAGTGGTCTCTTTGGATGATCGTCGGGAACGTGGGTTTTGGAAAACCACCTTACTCCAGAACACTGTATAGATGAGACGCTGCTCAGCAGGCTTCTGCATCTGGGGGGTGGAAACATCGTCATGTAACTGTTTGCAAGCAAGTGAACAAGAGAACGGAAGGTGACAATACTCATTAGCCATCATGTAGGACATTGTCAACTTTTACTATTATAATATAATATACTCTCCATCTCATATATATAAATTTATTCTAACGTCCTTGGCATCTAGCTACAGGGGGGGGTAACAAGTTCCCCTTAAATTGTTGTCAAACGCTAAAAAGATGGACACATTAGTAATGCCAAATAAGTTGTTTCTTGGGTAAAACCGTGTTTTGGAAATTAAGAAACCTTAATTCCGGTGTTATGTACCCTGGGGGAGAAAACTTTATTGGGAAAAAAATATTCAATTGTTCTGAAGTGGATTGATTTGCTAGAATTCTGGTTATAGAACTGTAGATCACTACAGTTTCCAAACAAAGAAGCAATGTATACCATCTAACAGCGCGTACTATTTACCGCTTTCTACGCACGTGTTTGTCAGATATAACACATAATTACATCAGACCTTTACGTAATCTTAATAACCCATCAACACATCGTACAGTAAAAGTCATGCGCCTTTAGGACATCATGGCTGAAATGCTACGTCTGTAGGTGGCCATGAGGGCATTCCTTGTGTTAAAAGAGTTGGGTGGCAACAGTTAAGGCAAGTATTATCTGCCATAAAATCACAATTACTGCTGGGTAACAAATACCGTATTTAATACATAGGTAATTAATTCTCAGCAAAATGAATATTTTTATCTGACAGGTGCACCTGCTGCATGCCATTAATACTGCAAACAGCTTGAGGGCTAAAATACGAGTTTATCTCGTATGAAATACGCTAAATGGGAGTTTATCTCGTACAGGCAGAAAGCAGACAGGATAACGGAGCTTTCATGTGGGGCCACTTCTTGCCGTGAAATGGCAGGAAAGGGGTTAAAGACAGACTCCCGTTTAACAGGAGTCGGACAGGTAAATGTGTTGCACGATATAAGAGGGTTGGTAACATCACTGGATTTGCCCGCCACCTTGTAGTCGATGCGAAGGGGAGCCCGACCGCCGATCTCACAATGACCCCCAATCCACGAGATATCAGAGATGCCATAACTGGACGAGCAATGCGATCACCCCGCTCAATCCACTACTTCCGGTCCCGAGACATGCTGGGAATGCTGTCACTTTGCGTCACTTTGCGTCACTTCCCTTTTGCGCTGCCTTGTAAAATGTACGTTGAAACAATGACCATATGTATAAATGGTATCAATAATCATTAACAGACACATTGATGAGGAATTAAATCACTTATGCAGCACGTATCTGTATTATATCGATTCCCGGTGTAGGCGCATTTACGGTGTCACGTATAGTCGGTGGTAATTGTTTGCTGTGCGACGTAAATGCTATACGAGGCCAGCGAGACTATTTATTAATCTCATTGTCAAGAAGGTGATTGATTGGTGTTTTACTCATTCTACCAAGACCTCGGAAGTTGTGTAATTATACATCGCACAAGAAGGTTCAGCATCCAACAAACATCTACAGCCGAGGGGATATATTATAACATCATTCTTAGTTCGTTAAATTTGCGACATGTCATATTAAATGTAGTCACCAGCGCTACGTGATATCATAGCGATGTACAAAATAATACAAATATAAGTAGCGTTATTAGATTGCGGAACCCATATACTCGACATCGGTTTGTAGTCGGATGGGTTTCAACGCTGTGCCCTTAGGAACGACGCATTGCGAGAGTTCCATGTGGTTCCGGTTAGATGTGGTGCGCATGCGCAGTGAGTAAGTGTAGATTGCTACGAGTATGGTAGCTACCAGGAGGGGCACGAGGGTAAACCCCTCAGAGGAGAGGGAAGGCGAGGAGCCCCGTGGACAGGTATGTTGGGATATCGGGGTTACCTACTAACCAGTGTGCTTTACATGCGGTGAACAGTGTGCACTGAGAAGGCTAATGTCGGCTTCGCTTTCCCGCATTATATATGGGGTTTATTCATTAAAGGGATAGATGATAATGGAGTTGTGTGTTTAATGCCCTCGCTTTACTACACGAGGAAGGGCCAGCATTGGCAGGTTACTCCTGATAGGACGGCTGATCGGGCCCTGTATAACTGAAATGTATAAGAAGATTTTAAAGAACTCTGGCTGGATTAACTATACATTACGCAGGGCCAGCCATTAGGATATTCGTAATGTGAAGTCATGGAGCTGAAGCAGCCATGCATATTATATACGAGGAGGGTGCCTATAGCTGCATGTTTAATAATCTATAGAAGTAGTCGTATTGTAGTGTTATGGGGAAAATGATCTCCTGCTATCCATGGGGCTTGTATTGAATTGATCTTTTTTTTAACTTTTTTTTTTTATATATAAATGTATGTAATATAAGTTCTTTATTTCATTTTACAGCTTTTTTTCAGGTTACCTTCCTTGTATACAGACAATTCTTGTCTTTCCTTTTATACTTGATTTTAATAATGGCATGGTACATTAAAAAAAGAAATATGTAAGATATGAATTCTTTATGAATATTAGTTTTTTGATAACCTGTTTTGCAACAATGAGGCAAACCATAGGTTCACTTGTCAAATACTCTTTGTTTAACAATAATATTTAAGGTTATTTGTTATTGTTTTTATCTTTGGCAGCCTGCCATGGATATCACAACTCCAGCATCTCAAGTGAAAACACGAAGCAGGGTGAAGAGAGAATCTCAGTCGGAAGATGCTGGTGGTAACGATGTAGATGTAGAACCCACCATAAATGTGACTGCTAACCCATCCGAGTCACTGAAGCCTGGTGCACAAGTAGTCACCAGAAGAAGACGCAAAAGTGGCCAGTCAGATGGCGATGTTTCTGAAGCAGATTCTACCACATCGAGTCATTCCACAAGAGCAAGTCGGAGTAGACAAGCTGGATCCAGTTTGACTGATTCTGCAAGGAAACTAAGAAGCCACAGATCACTTTTGGTGTCTGAGCCAATCCCAGAGTCCAAGGAGGATGGGGATATATCTGAAGCAGAATCAAATTGTTCTTCAGCTTCTTCTAGAGTTAAAAAAAGACAGTCTGCAACAATTTTAAGCTTGATAACTAGAAGTAGCAGATCTGTTTTAGCACCTGAGTCTGTCATCAATATTAAGGAAGATACTGAGGTTTCTGAGACAGAGTCTAACTGTTCTTCTGTGTCAGGGATTCGTAGTGTTCGGAGAACTAGAAATACGGGTGGTAGCCGTATTCCAAAATGCCCATCTCCTCCTGTTGTTGAGTCCTTAGCCGATGAAATATCTGATGCTGAATCTTGCAGTTCTGGTATTTCAGCGCGACCTATTGCCAGACGGTTAAGTATGAGAAATAAATATAAATCGCTGCAAGTTAATGTGCTTTCCGATGAAGCCAAAACTGAAGCTGCTCAAGAAGTAGAAACGCCGATAAAGCATGAGGTGGTATCTGGTGCAAGAGTCTCAGAACTTATGTGTTCAGAGAGTCGTTTGTCAGAGACAACACTGTCCTCTCCACGCAGGAGTGTTAGGATTGGTCAAAATAATGCCACTTTGATGCCTGTAACTGAACCACCAGTTGAAGAACATACAGAAGAAATGCCTAACAAGACATCTGATGAAGAGGACAGGGAAAAGTCAGCCTGCAGAAATCTATCTGAAAGTTTTGTTGAATCGCCATCAACAAAAATTAGTTTGAAATCTGAAGATGCCATAGATCAAATTGATTCTTCTGGCAACTCTGAAAATATGGTGATGGATGTTGAACCTCATTCTTCAGAGTCAGGTGACACCACGAAGGAGACAGCTCTTATTTTGTCCACTGACAGTAGCAGGGAAATTCCTAAAGGAACAGAGAATGACCTGGGTGAAGATAAATGTGATGAGGTACCTCATGCAAAGATAAGTTTATTAGTTAGCGATGACAGTGACCAAACAGAAGAAAGTGATGAAGAAGAGTTTGAGGAGGAGGAGGTGGAATGCAACAAGACATTTGGTGATAATGTAAAAGAGTCGATGGAGTCCCATCAGCTTTCAGAAGAATTATTGGGAGATGGCCTCTTTGTTATTGACACCAAACCCGGGATAGACTCTAGTGAAAGGTATTACTTGGATTCTAAAGAAGATGATGCAGAAGTAGAAGATAAAAAGGAAGAAGATGGTGAGCCATGTAAATCTAGTGATGATGATGATTTTATTGATGAAGACGCAGATGATGATGATGATGATGATGATGCACTATTGAACAAACCCAAAACAGGATTGTAAGTGTTAAAACAATATTGAAAGCAGAATACTTTTTTTGTTTTGCTTTTTTGAAACCTGTACTTGAAGTGAAGAGTAGTAGAAGATGTGTTTTGTTTCTGTAGCTGCGCTGTTTTAAATGAACTATACTGATAGCTGTATAGCAGATAAGACACACTTTCATTGTGGAGAGTTGAATGACTTGCTGTCCCAATTGGATGGAGCAGGTACCAACATAAATGGACTTATTATACATCCCAGGTACCAGTGCACATATGAATTATTTTAAACGTAATTATTCTGGGATAATTTGCTCTGTCTGAAACGTTCAGGAAAAACTTCAGGTTTGCATGATCTAGCAGATGCACAGGAGATATTACATATGAAATAGTTATTCTCGTTATCAGAACAGGCAAGCATAGATTTGGGAAGTAGGAAAGATGTCTTAAGTGTTAAAACATAGGTATGGTTCCCAATAACACATACGCTAGTGTAATTAGTATTTGCAGACAATTATAACAAAACTAAAAATACATCAGTTCCACACACACTAAGCGATAGCCAGCAGTGTAACTAATATACAAATATAAGAAAAACGGTTTACTCCTTTTGTCATAATGTACGTTTACACATACAGCCATGAGAAAAAGAAAGTACACCCTCTGAATTCTATGGTTTTACATATTGGGACATATCCTTAGCCGGTCTAAAAAAAAAATAGGTAAAAACAACCTCAGATGAACAACACATGACATGCACAGTGTTTATTCAACAAAAGTAAAGCCAAAATGATGGGCAGCAACGATTGCTTCCCAAAGGCCGTTGCTGATGTCTTTCCTCCTTGGCACTGTTAACACGCACCTTAGTGCTCCAGACCAGCAAACTGCTAAAACCTTCATTTTTATAGATGTGGTCACGCTTGCTGATGATAAATTAATCAAGGGCATTTGATTGGCAGCACCTGTCTGCTACATCGCATAATTCCTATGGAAGGGGAGTACTTTGTTTTTCACACATAGCTTCTCCATTTTGGCTTTTCGTTTGAATAAATCCTGACACTGTATAATATGTCATGTGTTGTTCATCTGAGGTTGTAGTTACCTTATTTATAGACCTTCTAAGGAACATATAATTATTATATCCTGATATGTAAAACCATAGATTACTTTCTTTTTCACACGAATGTATGTGCAGCTCGACTTTCAGCAGAAGTCACAACTCCTGTTCCACAATAGTGTCATATGTATACTTTGCTTTTAGTAGTTTTGTGGATTCGTTCTAAAATATTAAGTATTTAATATTATTGTTTTTTTGTTCTACAGTTCATTATCAACCAGTATAGACACAGGGCTGAAAATGAAGGACTTAGGGGGCTTATATATCAATTTTGATGCCTCAAAGCCAAACCCTGGACCGAGTATGCTTCAAAAAATGAAGCAGGGACATAAAAAGAATGACGAGGTAACTACTTTTTATTAAATTTGTTTCAAATCCATTGGCCTTAATTGCATTACTGCTAACAATTCATTTGTCTGGAGGTGAAACATATGTTTGTTTTTGCTTCCTTTAAGATGTTGTCCTATCTACTCCCCTGATTTTAAAATTATGACCAAAGTCAGCACTAGAAACATTATGCCCTGTAGTGTTTAATGCTGAAACCCTACTCACTTTTTAAAAAAAAAAAAAAATCATGCAAAATGTTGCCTTGTAGGGAATGCTTAAGTTTCCAAAAACCTTAATAATGTTTTTACGTGATTAACCTTTTAGAGGAATTGATAGATTCTAAGTTTTTTGATTTTTTTTTTTTGTTTAGTTGATGTGGTTAGCTCAAATACAAAAAGTTTTAAGTAGACTCTTTAAGCATTATTTATATATATATGAAAAAAAGTTTCCCCAATTCATTTCCTTTCGTTTAAGTGTGATTTTTTTTTTATTATTTTAAGCCAGGATTACATTTCACGTTTTCTTTTCAGCTCTTGAAGAACAGCGTCATAACTTCTGACTTTGAGAAAAAGGATTGTGTCCCATCCAATCGAATGCGTTTGAATACGTTGAAAAAACTACGTAGGGTAAGTGTTTATCCTGGATGATAGCTAACTGGTTACCATCTCTGTTGATGTACCAGTACATCTATAAATGGGATAGCAGTACACCCCCATCTAGCATTTTTTCTCCTCTCCGGTATTTGTGGCTTTCTGCTGACAGATTGGGTGTATTGGCGCTTGGGAGGAGAGACCTTAGATGGTTTGTCCAGACCTCCTGGGATCTCTGCTTCCTTTGCTTGTTAAATCAGCAATTCTGGTGATCAGTAATAAAATGTTTATTTTTTAGTCCTAAAATTGGCACTGGCCATTTAAAATACCCTGGGGTGTCTATTTTTCGAAAAATATATGGTTTTATGGGGGTAAATTGAATTGTCCTGCTTCAAAGAGGACGTGGGGTTAGAATGACCAGATTTGAAATAAAGAAAAAGGTTTTGAAATAGCAGTACTTGTACTCATTGTCCTATAACTTTCGAAACTCAGGACAAATACTACATTAGATTTTGTACATAAGTAAAAGGCATTTCAAACAAAAATCAGAAAATGATCAAAAAAGTATTAAAGAAAGCCCTTGTCCTGCAAGGAACAATAATTTGTGTGGGCACACTAAATGAGAGAAAAGAAAATTACAGCGCCACATAAATATTACAAGCGCCTTGGTCAAGAAGGGTACAAAAAGAAAAACAGACGAATCCTTAAGGGGTTAAATGAAACTGTATAAGGCAAGTGTGCTCAAGCATATATTGCAATGCATTCTGGATACATTTGCTGGCTAATTGGATGTGGCTGTAATAATGTTTGAAGGAATTATCTTTAGTAGCAATGTATATAATGAGCAGTATTCTTAGTTTTTGTGTAATTATTGCTGTTAGTGATGTCCTATTTTCATTTTGTTCGGTAGCAAGAGCGAGAAAAGACCACTGGACAGGGCTGGTTTGACATGAAAGCTCCAGAACTAACTGATGAACTGAAGAATGACCTCAAGGCTTTAAAAATGAGGTCTGCGATGGACCCAAAACGCTTCTACAAGAAGAATGACCGAGATGGCTTTCCTAAATATTTTCAGGTATAAACGCTTATTCTGAACCCGGAGACCCATCGTTCTGGAACCAAGATTAAAAAAATGTATAGTATAAGGCTATGATGTATACGTGGAAAAACAGCTTTTCAGAGTGGAATTTATTTTCTAGGTTGGAACAGTTGTCGATAACCCCATAGACTTCTATCATTCTCGAATCCCAAAGAAGGAAAGGAAGAGAACAATTGTTGAAGAGCTTCTTGCAGACGCAGAGTTTAGAAGGTAATGCTCCTGGGACTATGCCTTCTAATTTATGCTGCAGTAGTCTTCTGTGGCTACATCATACTTACACAACTAGAAATCCAGCATAATTTAGCTGAGCTAGTCATTACCCTCAAAGTATAATTTAATTACCAAAACGTTTTTGGCCATTTCATCTTTTCTCCAGTTAAAAAATCTGTTTTGAAAATACATCAAATCTTGGCAAAGAGTTGAATCAATGAATTGTGCTTTTGCTCAAGGGACAAGGAGTTTATTCCTAAAAGTTTTCTTTCAACTGCTTTACATTATGAAGGGCAAACACTAGCAGCTGTCTCAAGCACAGAGAGTTGAGCAGACCCTGTGTAATGCATAATTTAATGGGTGAATTAAGACATTTGCTAATATAACTATGCAGGGCTAGCAAAACAATTCCTGCAGCAGAGACTTACTGGGGTTGGCTCTTTATATGTAGCGATAAGAGAGGTTATACTTCTAGTGAACAGACGCCAATGTGCTTTGTTAAACTTTTCCCTTACTATTTCAGGTACAACAAAAAGAAATACCAAGAGATCATTGCAGAAAAGACAGCTCAGGCGGAAGGGAAAAAGAAACGCAAAAAGAAGAAATTCAGAAATTGATCAAGTTAACTCAGCTAACTCTGCTTTTTAACTAAATAAATAACCAGGAAAGCAAAGCTTTGTATGACTGAATCAAATCTAATTATCAGAACTATTCCTAGATCTGCTAGTTTTTCCCCCCCTCATTGTTAGACTGCATTTATCTCACTTCATTTCAGCTTTAAGGAATAAGTTCTGCTTTAACTATGTTGATCAATATAAAAAGGCATCAGATTAAAATCACCTAGTACATATTCAAACCATGTTTTAAATGATATTTTTTTATTACAATGATCAAATAGACTAACACTAATCCAGATGACCTTCGGATTCACTATGAACACAGAATCAAGTTCTTCCTTTCTCTTATAGCATTGTCTGGGACTATTGTCTTAATCAAAGTTCCATGTAAGCATATTAAATAGGAATAAAAAAAACCTTCCTTACAACTAAGTGTGTAAAATGCTGAATAAGAGCTAGGTCTGTATATAAGAAACAAGTGGTAAAGTACAATAACTTCTGGATGATGGAAAAGAGGCACTGCTGCTGAACCCATGTAGATTTAGCATAACCTCCAGTATTTGCTGATACATATTAAGCCATATTATAAAGACTAAGCCCACACTGCTAATGCTCTTCTATATGCATTTTGGGTTTTATAACCTTTAAGATACTCATTTTGCATTTAAGTACATGTGATAATTATGTTACTGAATCCATAACTATGCAGAGGAGTTGCCATAGATTTGCAACACATTGGTAGGTTTTTTTTGATTGTCAGCCAAAAGTACCATTAAGAAATTAACCTTTCAGTACCTACACAAGACTATATATTATATACACACACACGTTTGCTTATGTGCTGTTGCTTTACCATTACGTTACCAAAAGGAAGCTTTACTTAGTTATGGGGGTAAATAAAAGTGCAGAATAAAATAAACCTCACACCTTTTCATGAGGTCTGGTCACACAGTTGTGTATTCATGACAAATATGAGGAACATTTATCCCTATATATAAAATGGACGGCCTTCCCGTGCTCCGCATGGTTTCTGAGAGTGAAGCCCTTTATTTTCTTACACCAGAACCATGGTGGAAAAGAACAATGAGTGAATGCAGGCACTGATACTACTGAATCTATGAATAAGACAATTTCTGGGTACAAGTGTACTTTATAAACAGTTGAGTTCATGTAGAAAAAAAATTGTGAATATTTAAAGAATAATTTTCAATGGGGTAGTTAACCATTAATAAAAAACAAAAAGCAGAATAGTAGAAAATGCATTTTATTTGTATGGAAAAAAGCTACGGTAAGATTTGTAAAAGGTTTGTGAGTTTATATTGCCCATATGAAAAACAAAGATTAGAAAAAACAAAATAGTGAAGCAAAACAAGAAAAAAAAATACACATTTCTAAATTAGCAGTGCAATTAATTCACATTGCAATAAACCGGTGTCAAGTATGCAACAAAATCAGACAACTTTTTCCATAATTAGCTTTGAAGAATGACAGTGCAAAGATCATTTTAGTTTTTAAGAAATCTGCAGTTGATTTATGTAATAATCTGAAGCATGGTTCTAAATAAAAAGTAGTCGTATCCTGCCGATACTGTGTACAAGAGTGGGGGGAGAAAAAAAAAAGGCTAAAATGCGTTACTTACAAAAAAGGTAAATAAAATATATTTAGTCTATACAGTAAAAAAATACAAATTAAAAGTGAGCTAACAGAAAATAAATCTGAATAGATTTACAAAAAAATGCTGTTACAATTATGCAGTTTTGCTCAAATTAAAATAAAAATGCAGAAGTTTGGTTGCCTTAAACCTGAAATATGGGTTTTATCAACAGAAGATGCAGAAGGTTCAGGTATCTTAAAAACCACATCAAAATGTCTTTTGCAGAGCACACAGAAACCAAAAAGAAAAGAAATACATAATTTCATCTTAAGTTTTGGAATTTCATTTTCTTCCAAGAAGTTTTTAAGGGTCTAAAAATCAAAAGATCTGAAGGACTCGGGAACAGTAAACTGTGCTCGGTTTCCTCTATTTTGAAAAACCTAGAATTTACAGTACACTGGATTATACGAAATTATATCTTCACAAATTTACATTGCATATTTCTGAGTCCATTCTCTTGCTAGTCTGTTGTATCTGTAAGAGGAAAATACATTAGTATTGAAATGAAGGAAAAAGAACAAAAAAGTGAAACATGGCTTACAAACACAAGTAGCAGCCAGCATACAGTAGCTCTTATTTAAGAGAAGGGAATAAGGGACAAGACTTAACATTGTTAGGTATTTTAATTTTAGAGTTCTGATATAGATGCCCTTCTGTTCTTAAATTCTTCAAGATCTATACATTAACCCCCCCACACCCCACCCCCGCTACCATTTTATTCAAGTGCAGTGAAAGGCCTAAGAAAACAGTAATTAGCGTAGATGGATTGAGTCATAGCTACCTCTCCACCGACAGAAAGGCTTGTTTTATTACATATTTGAATATATCAGAAGTTTGAACTTGTGGCCAGGACTCGGTGCCTGACTGAGATTCCAACTTTTTTTCAGACCCAGTGACCACAGAATGATGTTCTAAAACTAAATTGCGTGCCCCACGGGGACCTGCTCTTTGGATGGTGTCTGAAGTGCAAGCATGAAACGTGGGTTTATTTGGCTAAGATGCGGCTTTATCTGTTCTAAGAACGAACCTACGGGGAGTCCAAATGGAGGCTCTGGCTTTCAAATATCAAAAAACTCATAAGAACAGATTTACATAACCTTTAAGAATATGGCTCTACTTCATTACTTTTACAAATAAATCACATCCGTTTAAGAATATGGAAAGCTGAAGGTGTCGGATGTGACAGCTCCCCCCCCCCCACACACACATTCAGCCTTCCCATTCAATATGGATTTAGCCATGAAATAAGCTACTTACTTTTCTTTGTCTGACTTGTAGATTTGTGCAATATCTGGTACTAAAGGATCATCTGGATTTGGATCACAAAGTAAGGAGCATATGGACAACAACACTACAAAAAGAATATGAAGTAGGTGTTCAGTGTTTAAAGTCATGTCCATCACCCTACATTCATGTCTTAACCCACCCCTCCCCCTTAACATTACAGATATGATTTCAAAGGATCTTTAAATGTATACATGAAAACATCTTAAAGCCTGTCCCTGTTGTCTGGTCTAGACCATAACTAAGAGTTATGGCAGGAATACAAATATTTACTTGAAGGAGATCTTATTGTAGTCACATAGACCTCAGGAGGTCTCTTCTTCAGGATGGGCCAGAAATCCTGAAGAAGTCAGACCAGTACAGATTTATCTAGTTTCCACTTTTAGCTCAAACATACACAAACCTCCCTTTATCATAATCCTGTGACATTTTACCTTTTGACACGGTCAGTGCTGGAGACCATTGAGACCTCAAGATATCCAGACAAATACTACCATTGCTGTTAATGTTTGGGTGATATATTTTTGTTGTGAACGCAACCTGTAAGAAAATACACACACACACATTTGTCAGATACAAAGTTACATGTTTTGAAGACCATGGTGACAATGTTCCTCTGGGTCTACTGGATATATTGGTTACAGCCCTGTTTTAAACTCCCAAAATATAGTCCTACATCTATAAAGTTTCTAGGTGGTTACCTTTGGTGGTTTGAAAGGATAATCTGTCGGAAAGTGGATGGTGAGGAAGAAGACACCTCCTTGGTATGGACTGTCAGTCTAAATGGAACAAACGTAGAATTCATGTTATTTGGAGAGGGCGTTTTCAATCAGTAACAGTAAAAAATGCTTGAATCAAAAAGGTTCGGTCACTTAAACAAAATACAGGGATAAGCCCTGCTTTGTTTAACGGACACTCCCAATGGTAGCGTTTCATTTATCCTCAACACACATCACTGCATCGTGATCCGATCAATGTACTCTTTAGTATATTATGCAACGAAATGTTAGAAGGTAGTTATTAATTCCTCTGAAGATTTTGCCAGTCGATATGGCAACAACCTATCAACCATGACAATAAAGTGCACCTGGATAAAGTCAATGAGACAACATTTCAGGGTTTGGGCATTCAACAGTATTATGAATGATAATGGTTCATTTATTGGAGCAGGATGAAAGGCTTTGGGCTATGCCGTCCAGATACCATACCTGCCATCTAAACAGTGGCGTGATTATTTGTAACAATATATGTTAATTGATTCTCAGTATGTACACTATATGACCAGAAGTATTTGGACACCAGAGGACAAAACAAGGTCCAGGAAGGTATGCTTTAACAAGTTGGTGTGGAGGAACTCGAGCTGCCCGCACAGAACCCTGACCTTAATCTCACCGAACAACCATTGGGATTAACTGGAACTTTTCGTCCAACAGCAGCGCCTGACCTCCCAAATGCACTTTTGGCTGGACGGGCACAAAAATTCCACAGACGAAATCCAAAATCCTGTGGGAAGCGTTCCCAGAAGGGTAGAGGCTATTATAGCTGCAATCGGAGGGGGCGACACCATATTAACTTTCTATGGTTTTGGAATGGGAAGTCCAACAAGCTCATATAGTTGTGATGGTTAGGTGTCCACATACCTTTGGTCATATAGTGTATATCTTATATATAGCACGTAAAAGGCTTTAAATGGAGTGACATATCTATAATTATCATAAAGCCAAGTTGAAAGCAGTAGTCTAATGTTGTAGAATTTACACTACCTACTAGGAGAAGACACCAGTACCCAGAACCCCCAGGCTGAGCTGGAATATTAAGGCTTATGAGAATAATATTTGACAAGGATATGCAAATGAGACAATTTGAATCATTAAATACTTACAGGCCCCATAATGGTGGCTTGCCAATGGAACACTGAAATGAAAGAACATACATAAGTCAGTTTTCTTGTCTAACCTATAACCCATTTGTTTTTTCTTAATAGTTTCACTTACAGTCATCTCCCACCGGTCCTGCTGAACACTGGGCGGGAGGATCGCGTTGCAAATCATTAAGTTCCTTAAAAAAAAAAAATGTACAAAGTTTTTGTATATTGTAAATTGTGGGGGGAAAATGTAAAGAGGCGGAAAAAAAATTGACTGGCTTGTATAAACCAGAATATTGTAGACATTTAGATACAGGCTGCATTAGTGACAGATAAAGACTGCAGTTCACATCCATAAAATATATTCTGGAAACATTTGGCCAGTACGATGTCTCATGCTTAACCTGACCACATTCAGATATAATCAGAGGCAGAAGTAACTCTCCAATTGTTAAAAATGCTAAATAAAGAGGAAAAATTAAGAGGCAATGCAAATAATTAAAAGGGAGCCAAGTGAAATATTTACTCTACTTTGAATACTGAATAGGATAATACAGACCAGCTTTGATGGGGGGTTCCAGACTTTATGGCCTCACCTCAATAACTGAAGTTAATACACGAAGGCGGTTTCAACATGTAGCAGGTAGACATAACCTATCCTGAAGACAAGACTAAAGACCCAACATTGAAAGCTGGGGGAGGAGGGGTGCAATATGGATAGAAGAATTTGTATCCGTCATCAAATACATGTATAATCTAACCTACATATGAATGTCACCACCTTACCCTATCTTCTAATACACAAGGAAGAGCCACTTAAGAACCCTAAAAGCTGCACCAACGCAAACGGCAAATTTCACTTGTCTAAAAACTTTCAAAAGGATCCAAAAAGAGAAGTCCCTTTCTTCTCGCCCAATGTACAAGTTTATCTTTTGGAGTTGAAAAGCCGCTTCAAAAATCCACACAACTATTAAATTTAACTCAAGTGGCAGGTGCTATGTTATGGCGAAAATGCCTGACTGTAAAAGGCCACAGACATCCATTATCCATGATTTGGCACCTTGGGCAAAAAGCAGAAGTGCGGGAAAGGAGTCAGATCTCTGGAAGCGGATGGCAGTTTGACGTTTGTAGGAGCTATGAAGAGGTGCGCCCACAAAGATCACCATAGAAGAGCATGGAAGTTATCTGATCCCTATGATTTCATAAGTCTCATCAAAAGGTTTTTATTTTTTCATACAATCACGTATGATCCGGGGTTTGTCCAGGTCAGAAAGCAGTGTTCCTCTCCAATAATGTCCCGTATTAAGAGTTGTACTTGCCGGTAAAGAGTTGCTTTATATTCAGTGGCTTTGAATCCAGATAAACATTCAAATTATTTGATCAGACTATTTTTGATTCTTATTTGCAATTAAAGCATTTCCATCCTAGATTGTAAGCTTGCTGGTCTTTCAGTTCTAGTTTTGTCAGACCGTTTGTAACATACGTATTGTAAGCAGCGCTGTGTAAATTACCGGCACTATTTAAATAAAAGATAATGCAGGTGTCTTATTCAACCTACCTGCTTGTATGATGAACCAACTACAAAATAAGTCACAGGTGCAATTTCTGTACAGAAACTACGCAGACACCAGTAACCCCACCAAACTCATCACATCTACAAGCAGCGAGGTAAGAAAAGCCATTAGCGACTTTACACCCCGTACGAGACACAGGAACAGTGAAAATAGATGCAGCGCGGCATCCCTACCAACTGCGAAAAGCACCTCGCATAAAGAACGAAGACTCAGAAAATAGACTTCTCGTATAATTATAACATTCTAATCATGCATTATGCAGGATCAGAACGGGAAGCCGCCCCGCGGGGCTCGGACTTCGTATTGCATTGTGGCGTCGGAGCGTAGAGAAGGCTAGAATGCAGGAGAAACGTTTTTCATGGTAGACCCTAGAATGTTTGTGCTTCATCACCATTTTAAAGGCACAGCTCTATTCAGGAGTAGTATCGCTATGTAGGTGAAGTGCTCATATAATTCGCTTCATGCTATTCTCTATATAGAGACTTGCTCCTGGTTAATGCCAGCTATAAAGACTCTGGATAACGGAACTGGATCAATTCAAATGACTTAGCCACCAAAATCGGAATTGATACACCCTAAGACAGTAGTCAAGTTAAACACAATACTGCAAGCAATTTATATAGAAAACCATATATATTTCCAGTAACAAGCTTCGCAATGAGCTTGCAATTCTGCGATATTCAAGATTTAAAAAGGAAATTATATATATTATCCCTTCTCCCCAATTTATGGATTGCAAATCCCAAAAAAACAAAAAAACAGAGGAAACCACAAACACACACGTTACATAGCATTACAGATATCATTCGTCATGCCCTCAAAGGGTGGCGTGAAGGAACCCAACGCTTTCCAAACATTGAAGTTGAAAACATCTGCCAAAAGTAATCCCCCCCCCCCCCTTCGAACAAAACAAGACCTTATCAGTTTCATTCCTCAATCTCAGGGCAAGCTGTCCGGAAACTACCACCCGCCATCAAAACGAGTGGCATAAACATAAACTACTTCTCCTGAAGAAATGTCAGGTTTTAGCATCGTTAAACAAGCAAGCTAATGTTTAGTGAATAGAGTTTTTAATTCAGATGCACGGGGGAAGATATTATTATTATTGTATAAATCACAAACAAGTGCTTGCAGTGGCCCAGATTGTCTATGTGAACGTTCAACATACATTACATGTACGGGCTCAAAATGCATTGTTTTCAATGGTTTAGGGACCGCCCATTGTCGTTAAGGGGTTAAAGGGGCACTCCATCCACCATACACACTTTACATACGGCCTTTGGTTTCACAGAATCATCTGACGGTGGATGTTTCGATGCTGCAGCTTCTTACTTTAACATGCATTCTTCTTTCGAAGGGCTGTCAGGTATACTAAACTAAGCTTTAATCACGATCCGCTACCTTTATCCAGACTATTACCGTTTATTGATCTACGTCGTCATATTCCGAATCGCAGGATAACGGCGTGATAGGCGGGACATCTCCCTCGCCGCTCCGAGAGCCTTTTTCAGTTGTGGGTAAAACAAGTGGTCTGTCGCGCGTCGGCTATACCTTGGAAATTGTTTTGTGGTTACGGTTTCAGCTTCAGGCTTTGACAGTCTGCCATATTTCACCACGAGGCTCTGAGAACTAGGGAACTGGTATTTCGTAATAACATTTAGAAAGCGCTGCCACCCCCATGATATTTGGATTCACACATAGGGAAAACCTCTTAACCCCTTCCCATTTTTGCAGTTCCTGTGAATAGTATACCCATCTAAACTATATATTGGAGAGATTACCTAATTTATATAGATTTTCCATACTTTCCCAGCATCTATAGGAAACATACTATAAAGGTATACATTATTCGTAGAATTTTTAGTGTTATGGCTTGAGGGTTGTGAACGGGGGCAGGAGGGTTATACTTTTTAGATGTTGTGTTAGGACAATGGGATGTAAGGGTTTTTTTCTTTTATTAGTCACGCCAGAAGCTGTTGAATGAGATTGGGCAGCAGAAAGCCAGTGATAATGGCTTCTGCTGACAGGGGGGAGTCCAGGCTGTCAAGCCGACATGATCTCCCATGTAGCGGCAGGCGTGTGTGCCGCTGCAAGAAGGTCAGGACGTACCGTTACGTCCATAGGGGTTTCCTTAGATGCGTGTTTTGGACGTACTGGTACGTCCATAGTGGACTGAAGGGGTTAATGTCCAACACACTCGCTAAAGAACAATACAACACCAATTCTTCCAAAATGGAAAAATATAAAGCACTTACCTGGCACAGAGCATGCCTATCCTCTTCCAGCCAGTGGAAGGAAAGTGTTCCCATTGAAATAAATAGGAGCCCTTTCCATACAAGCACACGGGGATCTGAAGAAACCCCGCACACGGACGCTTCAAGCCAACGCTGGAATTCATTGGAAGAAGGTGTTCGGCTGCACATATCTTCCGCATGACGTTTAGCCGGGTTATGGATAAAAGGAGCAAATGCATATGGGGGGTGCTGGATTCTGCAGAATCTTATATGGATTCGTAAAAGGCACAGCTAGAATCGCCAGTATCTAGAGAGATTGTTATGGTGCGTAAGATGATGATGTCGTGTCCTCCAGACCTAAAGCACAGGCAGCAATACAGGAAGCAGATTGCCGATTCAGCAAAATCTGCCGGGCACGATGTTTGTTCCTTGGGACTCGCTTCCTATATTCCCTCCTGTGTGTGCTATCCCTCTGAGCGGCTATCCTACTTCCAGCATGCCGGCAGACCCCTTAGTACATGAATATTCAGATGCAGCCTTTGGGCCTATTTGACTGATATAGGCCCAATTTATACTCACTGAAGTTGGCAAAATATTACGGATATACAATCATCTATAAAAATATCATGATGAAGAAAAAAAATATTTGAATGATAAATGCCATGTGCTACAGAAAGTAGAACAGAAGAGTTGTGTTACTCGGAGTTCACTGACCCCGAAGCTCTACCAGTTTTATGACAGAGCCTGGATAGTTTATTTACTTTAAAATATTATTATCCTTATGTGCCAGCATTCCACTCGGAGATTTAAATAAAATATATATATATTTTTGGGGAAATTAGATGATATGATAAAAAAATGGTATCTGAAGAAAACCCTTCTTGTCCTGAGAAAATTACAGCTAAACATGAGCACCACAAAACAGCCTCAGGCCCAAAGAGTACAAAAAATAAAAAACAGCCTGGTCCTTAAGGGTTTAAAGAGCAATTCGACCCTCTAAAAAAGGGACCCAAAGCTTACCTTCATATTTCTGAACGGCACCAGGACCAATCACTACTGTGTTTACCGATCTTTAAATAGCCAACTCCCAGAGTTTACAAAATAAATAGAAAGTGACATCACATGTCGATAAACAAGCTAATAAACATTCAGGACTGTTCGGAATCCGGGCCGGCGCATTCTCTGCATATATTCAGTTCTTTACTACATACGACGGGAACGATGAATCACAGAGATCTGGAAAAATGAGATGGGAGTGACAACGGTGGAATCAACGTGAACTCAGGAGAAACTTCTGAGCACAAATGTAGTTTCACCCTTATGAGGTCATCAGTGACGCTACAGGAAAAGATAAGCCATGTGTGTTAAAGGCTAGAGCTCTCTGTATAAAGACTTACAATTGAGATGCTTTTCCACTATGATGAATTTAATAAACCACCACTTTTCATTAACCCCTTAATGACAAAGCCCGTACCATGTACGGGCTCAAAATGCATTGTTTTCAATGGGTTTTGGGACCGCCCATTGTCCTTAAGGGGTTAATATCTGCTGAAAACACATACCCAGGAAGTAGTCATAAGACTACAGTCTATAGACTATAAAGGGAAAGTATACCGCAGTATACAGCGATATAGGTTAGCAGTGACAATAACCCGGCTTTTCTCGTGTTGTTCCAATAAACCCCCTTTATGTGCGGATCTGGAGGCTGCCATTGTTGTCGGTCATGTGACACAGCGAGCCGCTTCTTTATAGCAATGCTAATATACTCTATTCCTCCGTAAGCTTTTATTAGAGAGTTGGGTTGACTGATTAAGACTGATCCATTCCATTGTCTAGCGCAGGCAGTATGATAAAGCATCAAAGCGCCGGGCTGAGATAACGGCTAATAGGCGGCTGCTTGCAAAAAAACAGGTATTATGCAGAAACTAGAACTGTTTTAAGAAGAAAGCAGCATAAAAAAATGAAGTCTAATTACAAGCAATGAAAACGGTGGGAGTTTCCCTTTAAATATACAGAATAAACCATAGGTCAAAAGGCACGGACAGCTAAGTGCAGCTTAGACTATAGGAATGTAGAATATTAGACATTAATACACGGTCTGTCCTTAGTGATGCATCGCTTTAGTGAAACAATTAGATAACAAAACCACACAACGACACAGGGACTGTTTTCCAGGAAGTGTTACTATTATACACATTATAAAATAGCTGAGGAGCTCAATCAAAGACACGACGTCATCCAGAACCAAACATCAGCACCGAGAGTATGAGGCCCACAGGCCATGGGTGTTGACACTGGTCAGCATTCTAATGGGTGTCAGTGACCTGTCATGAGAAGCTCTGGCTACACTCGGGGGGCTCTATCCGACATCTTAAGATATTGCAGGAAACAGAGCTGGTTTTTTGCCATGTTGCGTTGGTCTCTCTCATCACATGACGTCTCCCCGTAACTACGTGTTGAGGAAATCTGGAGTTCGAAGCTCCTCAGATGATTGACAATCAATGAAAGCCTTATGGAAGCCTAACCCCTGAATCGAGATCAGCGCCGAGTACAGGCTGATGGTAACCGTACTGCTGCGGTGCCCTCGTGATATGACGCATTTGGGGCCACTCGCGATTGTTAGAATAGGAGCCCCCCTTTGTGTCATCTGAAAGGGGGGCGATGACAGATCAGTGACACGGGTAGGATTGCGGCCTCGGGATAGAGCTTTGGGCGGCCTCCATTGTTCCTTCCCTGCCAATACTCACTTTCTGTATTCTCTTCAGCGCCATGGAGGAGGGCGGGCGAGGAAGGCTTCACGATGAGAAGCGGGTAACGGCAGGACACCGAAAAAACGAGGACGCCTCCAATGCGGCTTCTCGCCGAGTCACTGCGGCTGTTAGAGCACAAGAAGGAAGCAGTTCACTCGCGTTAACTGTCGGCCCCTGGCCTGACTCACTCTGGGCGTATACAAAAGCCAGTGGGCGGAGACTTCACATCACCACGGGTTTTGTTTCCGCTTTTTAATAGGGTAAAGAGGGACTGTGAGAACTAGAACATCGTGGGAAATGTAGTCTTTGTGTCACTCTCTTTCAAGCAACTTTATTTAAATCGCCAAATGAACATTGTTGATTAACAAACCCCATTACTGAAAGAAAATAACCCTTTTTCTATTTATCCAAAAGAGTGTCAATGCAAACAGCTGAGATAGATTAAGTGTTCTTTTAATTGTATTAACATTTTTTATGCTTGCATTTTAATAAAAATTAAGTTGAAAAAAGTAAAGTGAAAAAAATTGATACTATACTAGCACTCGGAGTAGGGTAACCACATTTTATTCTGCCATTCAGGGACACACTATGAAGCAGATGAGATCACACACACGTGTATATTACACACACAGTCACACACACACTGTGACAAACTGACAAACACAGTCACATACACAGAGTCAAACACACATACCTGGTGCAGGCTGCAGCTTACTCTGAGTTGGTGTGAAGGAGGGACTCAGCCTATCAGGAGAGGCTTCTGAACTCTCAGGCAATCCTGATGGGCTGAGACCTCCTTCACTCAGACTCCTCATTGAGGCTGCCCGGGACTTAAAGTCCTATTGCGGGACTGTACCGAGCAATCCAGGACGTGTGGTCACCCTAACTGGGAGGATTTAAATTTTTAGGGTCCCAGTGCAAAGATTTACTGGGAATACCCAAGAACACCTGGGAACTCTCTGTGTTTTGGCCAGGAGACTCCACAGAGAGAGGGTGAGAGGTGTTGAGATACTCTCCTCTCGCCACCCAATCCTCCCCACCGCCATTTTTTCACCTTGCGGGGGCAAGAAGTCAGCGACATAAGTCAGGCCACCTACCGATATTAGTGAGATCATTTTGAGGCAACAGTTTGGGGAAGGCCCTTTTCTATTCCAACATGACTGTGTCCTAGTGCACAACGCAAGGTCCATAAAGAGACGGTTGGATGAGTTTGGTGCGGAAGAATTTGACTGTTTTTCTTCTCTTTTATATACATGGTTGACGATTAACCCATAAGATCTGTGAAGCAACGGTACCCTCAAACATTTTAAAGGGAAAGTACCCTATTCATACAAATTATTTTCACTTGGCGCTCAACACTTATGTGGGCTACTGGCTATACAACTGGTGGAATGTGCTATCATGTTAAGTAGCACAACAAAATCTACTTATTTGGATACATATAGTTTGCATGTACTCACCTGTTTCTCTCAAATACAAATATATAACTTACTTAACACAAACTTGCCTTTTGACTAATGCTTTCACATATTCAGAATACCTTTATTCACGTATTTCACGGGAAATGATTAATGTTCTTATAAATTAAAGTGAACGCCACATAGGATTTTTTATTTATTGCCTATGCATCTGCTTTACATTCCAATGTCGCCATAGGTAGTTCACAATCACACACATGTACCTATGAAAAACACAATACAATATACACAGTGGTATGTAATTCATACAGTGCAAATGAGGCAACAGTCCATCAGAGAATGGCTCAGAACCTTCAGTCACAAAATGATTTCAACACTTACACATTTATGGGCAGTGGGCTTTCATATCAGTAGAATTCACTATAATGTTTATTAAAGAGGATCTGTCAGCTCAAGAGTACTTTGTTTCATACAGTGCTCAGAATGCATTACGTGTTCTAACCTTTTTAAATTATAAAAAAGTGATCTGGTGTGAAGCACCATCACCACCAATGGAATGGCTTAATCAACAGGACCAATCCAATGGTGGCTATGGTGATTAATTCACTTTCGGAGCTTTACACACGAGGCCAGTTCTTTAATAGACCGGCCCAATTGAATCACCTGTGATGTAGTTTGTACAATCTAGTAAGCTGTTCAAGACATTTCTTCTTCTTTAACAAGGCACAGAAAGCACAAATGTTGCCTCAAAATGAACACATTCTGTTTTATACATTTGAAGAAAATGCCTTAACCCAGTATATTGGTAGATTAAAACAAGGTTTACAAGCCAGGGAGAATATTCTGAATTAAAGATAAACAATGAACAATACAGTATTATAACAATGTTAAAACAAGTATTGTAAGGAGGTGACTTTTCCACTTTAAAGCTGAACTCATTCTATATATTATCGTGAACTAACACTATCATTTAGATGACATGTGTTGGTCTTTGGATCTACATTTAGGACTCTTTTTTCTTTATGATCAAAGGACCCACGTTGTCACCGCTTTCCTCGTTGTGTTTAGTGTGGGACCCATCACATAATGGAAACTGTTGGTCGAAAAAAAGTAGTGTTAGTTTTTTGCAGTTACATTTAAAAAACAAACAAAAATCCACACACCCATGCATGTTCACCAGGTGCCAATATGGACTATATCAGGAAGATCTAGGACCCTACAGCACAATGAATGGGTTAGGGTCCCTGGCACATCACTGGTAACCATGGAGGGAATTGTTTGGGACTACTGGTGGTCTGCCTTAGGTCAGACCTATTGCAGCTCCCAGCCAAAATACACTACTGGAATAGGTGCACACATTTCACTACCTATATGCACGGCTCAGTCGTGGGCATGCATACAAAGTTGGGGCATCCGTTCTCTACGGCTTTATTATCTTTAAATTGAGTTAGGGGACAACCCATCTGCCTTAAAATGAATATTGTTTCACCCATTATATATTAGTAGTAGTTACTAATGTGAGAGATGTAGATTAGGGCATTTCCTAAATTTTGTTTTCAATTTCCTTCTCCTTTAGTTAGCCAACATGAGCGTAGATTTTATCATAATTATTGTACTCCAAGGCAAATTAGCAGAGACATTTTTGGTCTCCTCTACCAAGCCCCCTGTGCTGGCAACCCGACCACCCTAGGCATTTGAAGTTGGGATGACCTGTCTTAAAGCATTTGAACCATCTGGCTTCCAAGAATGGAGACCATTCCCTCAAATGATGAACCTCCCAAAGATAAGCAGAGATGTTAACAACACAAACAGTGTTAAGATGGAAGTGGAAGAGAGACCAAAGGGCGTACAAGTTGAAGAACCAAATATCTTTGCCTTCAGTTATGACAATATAAAATATTACACATTTTTAAACATATCACAGCTGTCTTATGTCACATCCATTTACATTAATTTCATCCCTCCCAACAGGTACTGAGATTTAGAAATAGCAGGTGAAGTTGGTTTCTTAGAAAATGTGGTAGCTGAAACATATTAGGAGAAACCTAGAGGTTCATTAATCTGGGCTCATTGTTCATTTGATTACCAAGTTTCTCCACTTACACGCTGAAGATCATAGATTTTCAATCACTATGCAAAGGGAAAGTACAAGAGGGAATTAACTGCATCATAATGAAACTACATAAACAGTTATTTTAATGTGCTACAAATACTTGCCTTCTTCGATCTCCAGCAACGACAATAAACAGCTTTGTCTCCCAAGTCTTCCATATCAAATGCATGAACCACCTTGGGATTGTCCTTTTGGATGTCAATGTTTATCATGGACTTGCAGCACTTATCTTTGCAGCAGAGCGTTTTATAAGCTAAATATCCTAGAGCAGTAGCGCCAGCAGCTAAAGCGACTGTAGCAGCCCACTCTGCAAAAGAAAATGAAAACATTGAGTTAAAAATATCTTGTATGACACATGGTCAAGCATAAGCCATCAGGTATGTTCAACCAACATACATCTTCCTCCTAAACCATTCAACAACAAGGGTGTAATGTTTATCTAAATGCCACTAAACTTATGTCAAACCATTTTAAGAAGTTCAATTACTTGACCAAGGACTTAAAGGACCGTCATTGCCATCAGGCAGTTTCTTAGAAAGACCCAACTCTAGGAGAACTTTAGAACAGATGGATAAGAGAAGGTTCTCCAAATAAAAGTTGTTACATTATCTTCCGTTACATTAGGTGGAGAAATTATCGGTTTGTCTTAGTCTGTCAATTCTCGTCTTGTCAGACCCCTTGAATATATGGATTGTATTAAGCGCTGCGTAAATTGTTGGCGCTATATAAATAAAAGATAATAGTTTAAAATGTGTATCATTTATATATTTTTGGGGGATTTTTGGGGCAAATGAGGACATTATAGATATTATTATTAATTTATAGCTTCTCCTGTTAAAAAAAAACCAAACAAACCTGTGTAAGCATATACAGGTTTAAAGAACCACTCCCAAAGTTATATAGCTATATATAATAGGGGTGTGTGAATAGGAATGTAACTATATTTACACAATAAGTTTCTCCAAACTAAGAAATTGCAAGAATATCCTACAATTTATACTTAAGGATTTTGATCTGCTGCAATGTTTCCCAAACAACTGAAATTCTAATAAACTGAAACAAATGTTTCCCAGAATATGAAAGGTTTGGGGTTTTTTTTTTTAGGACAACGCTACTAATGTATATTGTATGTAATTGTAGGACAAGTGGGTATTTTAACAATAGAATACGAATACATATTATATTTTATCATTTAGGATCATGTGGAGTCTGATAAACACAAACCAGCATGTGCATTCTATACATACAGCGGGGTGCTAGAGCAACCGTGCGCTTAACAGCAGGGAAATTGGCCAACAATGTGCCTAATACCAGCATACTATAGTAATAATGTACATAATATTGGCACACCATAGTAATAGTGTATTTAACAGCAGCATACTATAGTATATAGTAGACTGCAGAGTGTACTTAACCATTGGGCACACCTATGGTGTTAATACACCCAACTTCACGGGTGCTCCTGCACGGAGATCTCACGGAGATCTCCATGGAAGGCATGGAAGGAAGGACTCGCTGCAGTATCATGAATCAGCAGCAGGCATTATGAGAAATCTACACACCAGAGAAGCCCCCACATTCCTGCGCTTAGGGCGTCACGCCAGCAGGGGCCGCGCTGGGCACTCACCTCGCACCCCGGAACTAGAGCCCAACATCACGGCAGCGCTGTCCCGTCCCGAAGCTGGAAGTCTCAAGGGCACTGAGCGCGAAGATCACGTGTCCTGTGCGCAGCTCTACCTGTCACAAGTGGGGAGTTCGCGGAGGTATGATTATGACATAAACCAAGCGCTGTGATTGGACGGAGCATACTGGCATCACCAGAGGAGAAACAGCCGCGGACATTATTGTTGAGGGCAGATGTATAGTGAGGTCGCCCTGAAGTTTTTACGCTCATTTTGTACATTAGCTCGTTGTGCATATTTCCTCTCGTGCAAGTAACTTAAATTAAGCGAGATTGTTTAAATTATTTTTTTACTTCTTCACTTTCGTAATATTATTTTGAGTATGTCATTTGCAAATGGTAGAATTAGCAATAGAGTAATTGATTACCCCTAATATTTATTATTATTATTAGTTATTATCTATATCTATTAATTAGACTGTAAGCTCTTGGTAGCAGTAATACGTCTTGGTAGCAGTAAAACGTCTACTGTGTTCTATAAAATCATTATACATACTAGTTAGGCTCTAGCAAACTGTGGGGCCCACCTAGGTCCATAACACCCCAGGTATGGATCCCCCACATTAAAGAAGAGCAGGCCCTACAGTACATCAGTGGCAAGGACTATGTGAACCCCTTAAAACCACCCCTTGAAATGCCGGGTGGCCAAAATTCTCGTTACTTTCATACCTGGGAACTCTCCAGGTTTTGCATCAAAGAATGAAGACAGTTCTGAAAACAAAAGGGGGTCTAACCCAGTACTAGCAAGGTGTACCTGATAAAGTGGCCAGTGAGTATAGACATTTACCAGACCCTGAACAAAGTGTTTTGTCAAATGAAATACAAGCTCATCACAACTTTGAAAACTGCTTTGGTAAACTGTAATAATGTAATGCTTTGGCCATATTGGACAAGTGAAGGTGGTCAATCATCCTTTCAGCAATAAGGGGAATTAAGGCGCCTTTTTAGCCTGATTAGCTATAGGTATGCGATGCCTGAACTTAGTAGTAATGCCTGGTTCTTGTCAACCTTCTAGAAAGCCCACCTGATCGGAACAGACTAGCATAACAATACTTTATTCAAACTACGGTACCAGCTAACACCTTACTATAGAGCTGTTCAAGAGCAAGTTGTGTCTTAAGTTGCTGCTAGTATTGGGATGTTTTCCTGACTCGGGTAGTGTTGTGATATACACTCACTGGCCACTTTATTAGGTGCACCTTGCTAGTACGGGGTTGGACCACCTTTTGCCTTCGGAACTGCCGTAATTCTTCGTGGTATACTTTTTACAAGCTGCTGGAAACATGGACGTATGGACATGATGGCATCACACAGTTGCTGCAGATTTGTCAACTGCACATCCATGATGCAAATGTCCCGATTGAAATCTGGTGACTGTGGAGGCCATTGGAGTTCAATGAACTCATTGTCATGTTTAAGAAACCAGTTTGAGATGATGTGAGCTTTGTGATATGGCGCTTTTTCCTGCTGGAAGTAGCCATCAGAAGATGGGTACACTGTGGTCATAAAGGGATGGACATGGTCAGAAACAATACTCAACAATACTCAGGTAAGCTGTCATGTTTAAACAATGCTAAATTGGTACAAAGCCACACCACCAGCCTGAACCGTTGATACAAGGCAGGGTAGATCTGTGCTTTCATGTTGTTTATGCTAAAGTCTGACCCTGCCATCTGAATTTGCAGCTGGAATCGAGACTCATCAGACGAGGCAACGTTCTTTCAGTCTTCCATTGTCCAATGTTTGTGAGCCTGTGCAAATTGTAGCCTCAGTTTCCTGTTCTTAGCTGACAGGAGTGGCACCCGGTGTGGTCTTCTTCTGCTGCTGTAGCCCATCTGCTTCAAGGTTCGACGTGTTGTGCATTCAGAGATGTATCCTGCATACCTTGGTTGTAACAAGTGGTTATTTGAGTTAATGTTGCCTTTCTGCCATCACAGACCAGTCTACCCATTCTCCTCTAACATCTGACATCAACAAGGCATTTTTGTCCACACAACTGCCGTTTACTGTATATTTTCTCTTTTTCGGTTGTGCATGAAAATCAGTTTCTGAAATACTCAGACCAGCCCATATGGCATCAACAACCATGCCATGTTCAAAGTCACCTAAATCCCAATTCTGATGCTCAGTTTGAACTTCAGCAAGTTGTCTTGACCACGTCTCCATGCCTAAATGCATTGAGTTGCTGCCATATGATTGGCGGATTAGCTATTTGTGATAACAAGCAATTGAATAGGTGTACCTAATAAAGTGGCCAGTGAGTGTATACTTTTTAGAAAGTGACGGCAGATAAGAACCACTTGGCCCATCGAGTCTTTATTCTTGCTGTAGTCTCCTCCATAAAAATATAATTGAATGCCTTAAGAAGGTGTGGGAATAATTTATAGCATATGATTAAGAAACTGTTAGGCCAGGATACCTGATGAGTTTGCAAATATATGATCTCCCACTTTCCGTACTAAGTGATTGTGAGAGAAGAGCTGCCTACTTGTGATTTGGCCTTTACATTTTACATCTGCTATACACTTTAGATCAAAAAGCTTTCTGCCCAGCGCCGATAGGAGAGAGGGCATTTTCACACTGGCTATCCTATTTTTCAGCTTCCTAACAAAGAACGTATCTGCCTTTTGCATAACACATTTACTTTCATTTACATAAATGGAAACCAGTGCCTGCTATAACCAATTTTTCTTGATTGATTCCAGTGTCCTAAATTGTTTGGCCGTACTAGATTATAGAGCGGCTTCATGTAGCCTTTCAGATTTTTGCATTTTGGCTAGTAAGGAAGTGTAATTTGCCAGTTTTTTTTCAGGTTACACGGCCTCAATGGTCTTTCCTCTTTAGTCATGACAAAAGCTGGAAGTGGATACCCAGTTGATGCATGATCTGACCACACAATGTTACCTATTGTAAAGGTTAAGATTATGAACCAAAATACAATTGATTCTGATGTTACACAAGCCACAAATTGCCATAAAAAAAAAATATATACATATATATATAAATATATATATATATATACAGTGCTTCGGATGTAAGCACAGACCAATACCGTAACATAAAATGTGAAGTTCAGCTACAAAAGGCGAGACACAACTTTAGCAAGCATTCAATGTTCTGCCAGTTAACCACACAGGGCAAAATAGAAATTAAAGAACATTCTATCTAAGTAACAACATAGTGGAAATGTTTATTGGTAACCTGAATGTTTTGGCTTCCATTCATAAAAAAGCACAACATCTCCAATGACCAGTCAAGGACACTTTTGTTTTGGGGGTATGGTTAGAGATGTGGTTAAGGGTGGAGGTTTAGTACATTTTTTACATTCCATTATGGCCTATTGATGTCCACCAAATATTCTGAGCTCCTAGGAAAGAGGGACATTAGGAGAGTAAAAAGAGAAGCATTTGGGTCTCAAAGAGGACTTGTCTCTTCTAATGAGGGACTCCTGGGATATTTGAAAAATGTAAAAATTAGTCTTTTCAGAAACCAAATATTTTTGAAACCAAAATATCATCTACAACACATAGGTGTTATTTTCTAAGCCCTCTATTTAGTGTTAAGTGAATAAAACAGAAATTTTATTTATATAAAGAAAAGAACAAAGAACTGAAAGAACAATTAACTGTTTCAGTAGAGGTTAGTTGTTTGAAGAAAAGACATTCATTGTTGTGGCATATGTGTACCATAACTTGATTAAAATACCAATATGAACAATACTAGATTCATTTAAGTTACAGTGTTGCTAAATTTTCACAGTGTCCATTGAGTGTATTTATCATCATGTTTTTATTTAAATATTTAGTAATCAGAAGGTTACATTTGATAAATAACAATTCTGTTGCAATATTGTAAAAGTGAGGTTATTGTCATAGCACCCTATGAAATGCTGGTTGATACAGTGATAAGACCTCTTTTACTTTGTACTATAGTTGCTCTTTATAAATAATCCCATTAGGTATATAACTACCCACTATTTTGTGATCTCTACTCATGCCCAGACTGGCCATCTGGCACACCAGGCACATGCCCGGTGGGCTGCTGGCCGACATAGCTCCATATCTGCCGTCCTAGTTGTCACATGCCTGGTCATACATTGCGTGAGCATAAATATGTAGCTTGCGTCCATTAATATCCAGCTTTTAGCTACGCTTACATTGTCAGATGGCAAATAGTCTTCAGGTGCCAAGGCCGCCTTGTTATTACCAGGCAAGCCCTGGGGGCACTACCAACCCTACCTAGCTTAATTAGAAGGCCCAGTTACATGCTGCGTGAGCATAAAAACCTAACATGCGTCCTCTCAAATCCAGCTGCTGGCCACACTTGTATCATTGGCAGCCACTGGCCTTAAAGTGCTAGGACCAACTTGTTGTCCCTAGTCCTGCCCTGACTTGCTTATTGCAAGACGAGCTTGATTAACAAGCATCCCTTTCCTTCCCTGGGTCAGGGTTACTCAGCTGTTTGATAATGACCAACCCTTTTCCCAATAGCCATGGTTACTCACCTGATTGCTGTTAGCCAGCTCCTTTCCTACCCAGTCCAGGCTATTTAAGCAGCGAGGCTCATAACCTCCTTGCTCATGTGTTGTTTCCAGATACCAAGTGTATTTCCTGCTATTCAGTATATTCCTGGGTATGACCTGGCTTGGGTGACTTCCCTTCTGGCTTTGATTCTGACTTCGCCGATCTCCGTACTCCTAACCCCGGCTCGTCTGATTACCCTCTCTGGGTACTGACCCTGGCTAGTCTCTTGGATTATGGTTTTGGATCACAATATATATTTCTCTTAATAAAGGTGTTTTGCGTCATAGTTTCTGTCTCTGTCTGGTTCCTGGTCCCTATCACAGACTTGATCCAGCTTGTGCACTGTGGAGAAGTACATGCCAGAACCAAGCTGGCTGACTTGCCTTCTCTGGTTAGCACAAGGACGTTCCATACACATTGGGCCAGTCTGACGAGGTTCACATGCAGCTAGATAAGCCTAGACTGGGAATGGCTCAACTCTTGGTTACATCACCAGTGGGCTTGTGAGCTCTGTATTTGCCTGAGATCTCTAGACAAAATAAAGTTAGAACTAAGGTTGATGTGGGAGCAGATACAGGTTACCCAGTTTCAATGTTACAATGATTAAAGTAATATAAGATAAATAAATTATAAAAAGAAAACGACAAAGAAGGAGCTAGCCTGTTGAGTTATTCTAAATAGGAAGGTAATGTTGCTTAATGGTCCTACAAAACATCTACAATAGATTATTTTCTCAAGAGTTTAACTTCCCCTAACGTAAAGTTGCGTGGAAAAATAACCTTAAAAGGAAGCAAAGCTTGATTTGTTCAAATTAATTTCTAAGATTGAAATCTATTAACATTTAATGAATAATAACATACTTTGTGTTTAATTTAAATGGTATACAAAGTTCATAAAGCTGGAAGCTATGTTAAGAAGGGAAGGGATAAAATAAGGGGAAAACTATAATATTTATATTAAATTGTTAAACATTGCTGATATTACAATGTATGCCGACTGACAACATCCATTATATTGTGAGCTCTAGATGAATGTATGAAGATATACAACCATGAAATTATAGCGCCTCCGGCGAGTAAAGGTTTATGCAAGCAAACAATAACATTTATATTAAATGGTAATTATGAAATGGCATCTAAATGATCTGCCACAACAATGTTCAACCTCTTTTGCTTCTTCGTATTACTGAGCTATTATGGCTTGCGGAACAAGTTTGTAAGCTCCAAAAGAATAATAGGTTGAACAGAATTAAATATCTGTTAAAGCTGTAAAACATGCCTTCCAGACAAGGCTATTAAGTATTGTGCAGTAGAATAATGGCATAGGGTTGTGCTTCCTTAAAAGCCTATAGCAGCCAAATACAAATAACGGGGCTGAACAAGGTATTTTCACTTTTACTAAAATTCTTATTATGGATGTTTTTTAAATATATACTACTGAAAGATTGTATTTAGCGCTGAGCTTAGTTCATCAAGTTCAACCCTTGTCCATATCTTTTGATCCAGAAGAATTGTAAATATTGTTAAATCCTTCTTGACGCCAAGGGCAGATTTACCCTGGATCAGCATTACCAATGCTAAACGTATACGGTAAATGCCTGTGTTAACTAAAAGTCACCAAAAAACACATCTTTGTGTACAGTATTCATGTTGAACCTTGGGCATCCTTTCTCCAAAGTACACAAGCTCAGTTTGTGCAGTTTGTCTACATAGCCACATACGATAGCTACATGCTCACGTTCAATGTTGTGGTGTTGCTTTTGCAAATTCATTGGGGACTTTTGCAAATTCATGGAGAATTCTCTGAGGATAGCCTAGTAAAAAACATGGTTGATCTGTACAATAACACATAAAAATCACAACATAGCTTCTAGCTAGTTTAAATTATGTCGATATATGCATCATTGTTACTGATCTTAGAGAATTCCACATGCATTACATCATACAGAACGCCACATTCCCCAGGTTCCCGTCTCACATGGATAATCAATAATCCAGCCGTCACATATAAGTGAGAACCATGAAGAAGAAATTAATTATTGATTTTAAAAGGATTGTAAAATGACACAGGTTTGGAAATATTATATATAAAGGTATTCAGATATTCTGTGGTTGTGTCCTGTTTTATCAGTTGGCATACAGGAATGCGGTATTTAATAAAGGTGTGCGTGGATGAAGGTGTGTATTTGAGTAAGAGTCTGCTTCCTGTTCATAAGTAATTCTTATCAATAACTGATTTCTTCGAGTGAATATTTTCTTCATGATATAAGTCCCCCCCCCCCCCCCCCTACACACAATAAAATCTTCCTTACATTGAAGGAACACCTGCAGGCCCAGACTGGCCACCTGGCACAGCAGGCAAATGCAACAGAGCCACACACTCATCCGATCTGCCACTCCAGGGGCAGATTGGGAGCTGCAGCGTGCCCCCCAGAAGCTGGATATGCTCAGCCGCGTGCGTGCGGAACGCGAATATCCTCTAGATTGTAAGCTCATATGAGCAGGGCCCTCCTCACCTGTTGTTTCTGTAAGTCAAATTGTTATGTTATATACTACTTGTTATGTCCTGTCCGCCCATTGTACAGCGCTACGGAATTTGATGGTGCTATATAAAACAATACATAATAATAACATCCAGCAGTCAGCCACACTTATGTCATCAGGCAGCCATTGGCCGTAAAGTGCCAGGCAGGGCCGCACCGTCATCGCCATGTTGTCCCTGAACTTCTGTGTTTATTTATACATATTTTAATTGTGATACAATTTAAATTATTAAAAATAAAAAATAGAATAAAACTATTCTACAGCTCGTCAAATAATGATGATACATCAAAAATTTATCCTGCATATAAATAGATCACCCAAATAATATATAAATAATAATATAAAATAATAATAAATACATATTATGCTTAGACAGGGCTAGACTGCCGAGGACACGGCGGCCCTGAAATTTTAAGGCCAGCGGCCATCTGATGACGTAAGTATGGTAGATGGCTGGATATGTGGTGCTTTACACTACGTTTTATGGTATATCCAGCCACTGGCCACACATTGCAGCCCCCGGTCTACTGCTGGAGTGGCAGATGGGGTGACTGTGTACTGCAGTTGGCCAGTGGCCCACTGGGCTTTGGTTCAGTGTGCCAAATGGCCAGTCAGGGCTTGTGCTAAGGTAGAGATGTGCCTGATTTGGCCATGTAAATAAAATGAAATAAAATATCATCCCATCCTCTGACATTCACTGTATTGCGGTACACATGTAGATATGTGAAAATAACAGATGGAAGAATTTGGAAAGGCGTGAACACTTGGCAGCGTGTGGGGGTGTTCAGCTACTGCAAATCCTGAAATACGAATAAGGAAAAAGATTTTTTTTAGCAACACATCTGATAATACAAAATTATGGATGCAAATATGTTAGGTGTTGGCATTTGAAATCTCATATTATGCTGCTGTAGACAATAATGATCGGTGAGATTAGATGGTTAGGCAGCATCAGATTTCAGGGACGGAAGTGTACTTAGTTATTTTAACCCGGGGAGCTTTCTCTCCAGCGCCTCTTAACCTCCGTATGACCTAACCTACAAGATACAGCCTAAGGACAAGAATGTCTAAAGAGGTGTGCTGACTTGAATGTTTGTAATATCAGCCTCTCATTAAAGAAGTATGTAAGCTGAAATACACAATTCACTTGCAAACTCCCAGTTTAGTGCATATACCCCTATGACATTACAGGAACATTACAAGTGGGATTCTGCACATTCACCCTACATACATTTGCCACTTTCTCTACCGTTTACTATTTGCTGACACTCGATATACCGGTAGTTACCGCAAGTTTGTTTCATTGAAAGTGTCGCAGGTGGGGTCTAACAACCATGCACAGTGAGCACAGTGAGCCACACTAATCCCCCACCCACAGTAAGCCATCCTATTGATTTCAATGGAAGCATTAGCCTGATTCTAATTGGCTGCTTGAAACAGCCAATCAGGGGTGCTGCTCTCGGATCATGGAGATCAAGTATGGAGCTGCAGCTTCTACTAAAATGTTTTTTTTTTTTAAATTTTCATTTCGGGTTTAAACAATGCATATTTAATTATTTATATAATATTACATTGTACTGTCCACTGCAGTTTCTGACCGTATGACACAATTCACCAACTATTGGAAGCCTTCGATAAAGAAATGGTGCTAAAAATAATGAGTAAAAAAAAAAGAGCAAATATTGATAGAAAGGGAGTTTTAGAGATAGGGAGTGGAGCATGAGAAGAAATTAGTCATGCAAGGATGGCAAACAAAAACTGGACAGAAACGGCTTTGTATGGTGTGGGGATTACAAAAGGCAGCGATAATCCAATATTGATAAATAATTCTTGGGTTGTTTCCCCGTTTCCTTATCGTGGAGGCAGAGATCGAATTTGTCCCCTTCTAGACACGATGGCCCCGGAGCGGCCCGGGTCCCCTTAGGACTCACCTTTTACAAATGTACCTGACTGTAAAGGAGAATCTGTACCTAGAAAACACTAAACATGAAAGGTTACACAACTCACATAACACCTCCCGACACCGGCATGCCACCTTTCCAGTATTAGAAACAAAAATACATATGTCGTTACACAGTAAATAAAGGTGCCGTTCCAGTTGGTATGTTAAGCAAAGAAAGCCTAGAAGGTCGTTTTGTTCCATCATCTGAAGGTTTATTTACGTAAGAACACACAGAAGATTTTTTAGAAGCTTTCTCACTTTAAGTGGCAACAACTTGCGAGTGGCGCGTGACAATTAGGGATCGCCAGCAGAAATGGTGAATGTAGCAACATATAACATGCTCAGACAACCATTTCCTGGAATTATGTTTCTAAAGCCGCATTTAGTTACAAAAACGCTAAATTATTCTGATAAGGAAGAACAAAACACCTTTACTACAAAACAAGTGCAAAACATAAGTCCATTGTGTTCAGGGCAACGGGGCTATGGGTTAAGTGGTCCTGGCACTAGTGCATAAATTAGTTACTGGAGGGGACCAGGGGGCCAGGGCCACTAAACTGACCAGTAAGCAACCATAACGCTTCTGTCTTTAACCCCTTCAGCCCCCTATAGACATACATGCACGCCCTGAAAAAGCATCCAATAAAGCCATTTAGGACGTACATGTACGTGCTGACTTTCTTGCTGGCGTCCTGCCTGAAACAGGCATTCCCTTCCTGGAGACTGCTGTCTAGATACCGGATTAGAGACTTGCTTGGTGATCAATACAGGATGATCTAGGGAAGTGAATAAGAAATAATGTTTGGTTTTTTTTTTTTAAACAAAATCACTAAAAATAATAAAACAAATAATAAAGTGATGTCACTGTGGCATGACTGACATAATAACAGGTTTGAGAGGTCCCTGGGGGGATCCCTATCGATATTGCAGCGAAAACATTGCAAAACAATAAATAAAAAAATATTTTTTTTACATGAAAAGCGGAAAAATGGTAAAATAGCTCACAACCCCCCCGGGACTACAGAGATCAATTTCACAAGCGTGAGGAAGCTGCTTGAGTAATGGTGTATGAAAAGATCTCCATTTCCCCATCGCTAAACCAGAATAACTGGCCATGGCGTCACTGGAACCCGATGAAGTGATAAGCCGTGACGAAAGAAACCTATCTTCCCCAGTCTAAGCCTGGATTTCCCGGCACTGACACTGCCAAGTGACTGTAACCAGCGCTACCCCGATACACTCTCAGGCACTCTGTGTACACAACAACGGCACCAAGCCCTACGTCTCGGTTTGCATGATTAGCTCCTCCTACAGACACGTTACCTTCTAAGCACCTCCCACCTTCCTTCGGCTATACGGGCAGAGAGGCTACGTGATATCTGGCCTGACGTCAGCAGGGGCGGGGAGAGAAGTAGGCGTATTCGCAGCTGCCACTGAAGTAACGCGCTGACGCAGTAAGTCCAGAAGCCGTCAGCTCTCTGAGGTGACTGTGCGCACTCTCGGCTACTGTCTCTCCCCCCACAGCGAGGTGGAAGCGCGGCGTGGGACGGACTATGTCCTTCCACGCGAGGCTTGTGGGTGCGTCACTTGTTCGAGCGATGGACACCTTGCTGTGAGGTGTAAAGGGAGGGGAAAGAGTGAAGGTAACGGCGAATCCACGCACCTGGGGCAGTGTGGAGCGGTCCCCATCTCAGTCCCTACCCTCCCTGCACACCACACCGTTGCAGGATGGCTACCCAGCACCAGGTTACCACTGAAGCTATGGGCCCGGCTGACCTGGACCACCATCACTCCCTGGGGGGTGCGGAGGGCAAAGATCCTGAGCTGCTGCTAACGAAGGGCAAGTTACTGAATGGCTGCGTCCCGCTATCCCATCAGGTGGCCGGCCATATGTATGGCAAGGATAAAGTTGGTGTGTATTGGCTCCCTTGGTCTGGGCTTGGTACCTGCTGCGTGGGCTACAAGTGACCCACTGACTGTAACACAACACTAATTAGTGCTATTAATAATCTATGCCCCATACTGGGGAGGAATAGAGATTTCAGTGTTCATTTTGTCAGTAGCTTTAACAACAAAAAAAATGCATATATCACCTTTAAAATGTTTGAATGTATTGCAGTCAGGAGACTTTTTCACTGGTTTCCATGGTGATTGCTCCACTTCTAGAACTTTGCTCTAGAATTGCTGTTTACGAATGTAGCTCATTTGCCCTGTTTGTGAACCTAAATAAATCTTGTATAGAATCATGGCACTAAAATATGTTTGTTTTTTCTTCATACTGATCTTTGTTTCTTTGGGTTTTTGTTTTGTTTTTTTTTTTTAAAAGGTGCTGATCTGCTTAATATAGTAAATGTAACTTTTTTTTTTTAGGTAGATGTGTCATTTGAAACCTCTGGACAAAATCTGTCCAGAGATAATTCATTAATTAATGGCTTGGTTGTCATGTGATGCTGCAAGCACTGAGAGGCTGTTGCCATATAAGCGGAAAAAGGCGTCGTGTGTCTGATTTCAGAGGAAAGAATAGAATGACAGATCTGCCAATGAGTACAAGTAATAGGATCTGTTCCACGGACATAATTTCGGGTGTTTTATCTCAGACGACGTAGTTATTTAATTCATATGACGAGTTACAGAATGTCTGCAAATTTTTCTAGTGAAAATTCAAAATAACAGTATAGCGTAAATGTTGATTAAGAACCAGACCCCTCTGTGCCGCTTCCTACACACCGATAATATGCTGTGTGTAATTGCGAAATCCCAAACTGTTGCTAAATTTATATTTTGTGTTCAAGTGCCAAATATGGATCTGTTAGCAGAGACGGTCCCTTGGTTTCCATGGCAACTGCTCCGTATTTCAAACTTTGATCTTAATTCTTCTTTGCATAGCGAGGGGCCGCTGGTATTTGCATTGCGACCGTTGTGCACTGGGGTGATCGTTTCAGAGTACGTAGGCAGCTGGTATATTAAGGAGAACCGGGCATCAAGAAGGGTGCGTTTTTTTTGTTTTTTTAAAAAAAATACATTGTGCTTGGCACCTCTCTAGCAGATCTATAGATTAAGTGATTTTCGCTGAGTTTTTCCGTTATTGTCTATGTGCTGCAATTACATTATGGAAACCTGGTCTGGGCTGTCGATCTCTATAGGGTTGGTAGAATTCTCTCTATTCTTTTATAGAACAGAGAGAATTCTGGACCTTTAAAATAACGGTAAAATACACAGATATAATAAGAAAAACTGTGCCCAGCACTATACCGACCGGTGACGCCCAAGAAAATGCTCATGCAGGGTTTGGCACCTAAAAGTATAACTCTTCCTTGTGCTATAGGTTTATTTCATGGTAAACGTTTCAAGTTCCATCCGTTTATTTACCAAACAATCGCGCTGTAATACAAAGTAACTTGTTTTACTTGGCACTATTTGCGTGGTACTGTAACCTAGCGAGGCAGGGCATTTTTAACGCAGGTTAAGGGCGGAAAGGCGGACGTCTTCCTCTGTATGTCGCAGCGGGGCTCCTGGGTGTTTTATTGAAATTCTATCATTTGGAGTGCCCTTTTTGTTATGGAGTAAGCTGGCACGACCCTGGTGATTAAAAACGAAGCTTCCGTTTTGATGTTGGCCTTTTTATATATTCTTTTAAGTTGGATTTGATTCATACAGGTTTCCTTTGACGAGCCACTGGTGTTTTTTGTTTTTAAGGTTTCATGTGGAAAAAGTAGGGATAGAACTTAAAAATATTGCTGATTCTGTATCAAAACCAAGGAATAGCACCTGGCTATATAGTGACAATGCGTTATGGGAACCCCTGGCAGCTTTGTGTGTTCCCATAGTCTTTGGGGGGCTGTTGGCCATTAAGCAGTACCAGCTCTACTTATGTATGGAGTGGGAGTGTAGATTAGTGTTCAGCAATGCTTCTACTACCCCCTTAATTTTAAGTGGAAGGGTTTTCCATCACCTTTACTCACCATAACTTTTGTTATTGGTATATCTTTTACATTTTCTTTCTGATGTTTCGTATTATTAGAATAGATATGCACGTTACCCCTGTCCTCCTGATTTGCTGTGCCAGTTGCGGCCCGTTGGAGAACCTTGCTCTAAGACGACGATCTGTTCTCTGAGCTTGCCTTCCTACAGATGTGTACAGCTTCATGAACTGCGTACATTCGTAACTACCAAGCAAATTAGGATAAAATTACTACAATGGCAACATTTTGAACTAGATTTTTATCTAAACCTGAGTATTTGCAATCGCTTTGTTGAACTTAATAAATAAATTAACTGTTTAATGTGCTCCGTTCTGCATGACAGGTGCGTTTTATGAAACAAAGAGCAACGATCATATAAAGGTTATTAGCCTTTAAATAATACAACTATAAAGATATCTGATGAAATGGGCTGCTATCCATATACTGCTTTTTGTATAAGGTGTTAATATTTAACACAAGTTTTATTTTAGCATCTATATGTTCTTTTTATTTTTTTAAGGTATTTTGCAACATCCTGATGGGACGGTCCTAAAACAGCTACAACCACCACCACGAGGACCAAGGGAGCTCGATTTTTATAACCTGGTAGGTTTTTTATTAACTACGGTTCCAATAATAACCTTTTACAGCACCATACGATAGGCAAACAGGATATAACAAGTAATGAATCACAGAATACAGTCTAGTAGTGATAGATACCGCTCTAAATATTACTGGTGCAAGGCTGGCACCTCATATGAATTGTGATTTACATGCCTGGGAAGTGAATATCAGACCCTTGTCTTTATTAAACGTTCCCAAGGAGTGCCCTTTGCCAGAAGCGCTGTTCAGATCTTTTGTTTCTGACTTTGGCATCTGTCCTGTTTCAGATGTGTCCGTGCCAATGCTTTGTACATGGTGTTGTAATGAAGTGTTTGAGGAAACCTGCTCCTGAAGCCCTGTATGCACAGATATCTGGCCCTTTGAACAGATTGTTAGTCTGATCATTTAAGCTATCTATCTTGTATTAAGTTCCTCATCTGATTATGGAGCTTTTTATCTTGGTGGTTGAGAAAAGAGAGAACTTCAGGGTAATAAATGTTTGCTGTGCTAGTTTTGCCACACTACTTGTTTTCCTGTATAAAAATAGCCTTTTTAAGCAAAATGATTACGCTGAGAGAGGAAGCACAGCAAATTGGTATTTTTTAATGAATGAATCTGGTAATTTTAAAATCAGCCTTTACTCGGTCTCCTTTACCAGTGAACACATCGCGCCCTGAACTTTGGAGTCTCAGGACTGTATCAGAAATGTAATGATTTGAGCAAAGTCCAACTCCCTGGGATGGTATTTGCTGTAAATCACAATACCCGTTTTCCAAATCTTTCATGTTTTCTCTGTGTATTTATGATGGCTTATGAAGGAATTGTTGCAAGAAGTGAAATGTGATACTTACTGCTCATCTTTACTTAGGCTTTCTCAGAAGAGTGCGCTGACCATCATCTCATTGACCTGCAGAAATTTTTGCCAAGATATTTTGGCATCTGGTCACCGTCTGGCTCTTCCAATGGTACGTTGAGGGGTGCATGTTCTTCCTATAGCAAGAAAAAGAAACACAAAAACTTTTGGACGTATCTTAATTGCACACTGAATCTCTATGTAAAAGTGCATCCCTTTACTAAAATAGTTTTTTTTTTTTTTTTTTTAACAAAATATTTTGTTTTGGGGGAAGAAAATTGATTGGTTTCATCCCTACACTTAATGCAGCTGTTGTATTGTCTGTCTTATGACATATTCCCCATATCTTGGGGCACTGTGCCTGTATGGTTTAATTGCTTTATGACATCAGTTTTTCATGTAGCTTCATTGAAAACCATAATAATAAATATAACGCAGTACTAGTGCTAAAATGAGAACAGGGCAAATGTTGCAATGCGATATAAAACAATATTGTAATAAGCAGGTTCCTTGTGTGTCCTGTTCCTTGTTTCTCAGCCAAGCATTGAGCTGATCCTAGGCTATCAACAAACAAATCCCTGGCTCTTCTGTTTTTAAATAGAGCTTAAGCGGAATTCCCATTGGAAAAAATATTTATCTCCCAGACCATAAAGTAGTGCTGGATGCAGTAAAGTGTTCTGGCGTTGAAAAACCTCAGCTGATTTCTTATGACAATGCCTCCTACATAGGCTTTTTATTAATCAACGTGTTCATTGTTAAGCACCTAGCCTTTCTGTTACTCACCATAGGCAGTACGATAAGGAGTCGGGGTGTTTGTCTAGTAGATCGGACTAAGATAACAAAAGTGGTAAAACACATACAAATCACTAATACACGACTGCCTTAAAACAGTATGCAAAAACTAGAACTAAAGTTCAGAGTCCCCCTTTAATTAATTATAGCTGCTTGTTAATTATATCAAATTGGTGCAAACATGACACTTTTTATCTCTTTGTGGAACTTACGCTGTGCATGTTTGGTGATCTTGGATTCCTTTGTGTCTTTACTACAAGCTATCTAATAAAGGTTTTTTTTAAAAAAAAAAAATGTAGACAGATCTACTCTATAGATATACATAAAAACCAATACATTTATATTTCTTTTTAACAGATCTGTATTTAAAACTGGAAGATATAACACACAAATTTATTAAACCATGTATTATGGATGTTAAAATTGGGCAGAAGAGCTACGATCCGTATGCGTCTGCTGAAAAGATCCAGCAGCAGATAAGCAAGTACCCTCTGATGGAAGAGATTGGATTCCTGGTACTTGGCATGAGGGTAAGTGCTATAGCTTTGTAATTTCGTTTTGTCTGAACTATGCGGTTGTAATAAATAGAATGATTTATGGTTAATTTGTGACCGTAGATAGAATAGCCGGTTGCTGTCTGTCATTCTTATATTTATTAGTTTTTGAAAGAGTGCTATGTGGTTTATCTAATCTTCTCCCCCCAAACCCACAACCAATGGCACAGACCAAATGCAGGAAGGCTGGCTAAGTTTATGGCTCGCCCGACGTCATGCATGTGCACGAAACCCTTGCTGTATGAGCTCTAAGTGAGTTCACGATGCCCCTGTGTAAGGGGGTTGTTCAGCCAACTGCCCTGCACCTAGCCTTTAGTCACAATCCGGCTTGCCTCATTAAGAACAGCACACTGACGGTTTGCACTCCAGCATTTACGAAGTTAACCTCACACGACTAAGGCAGAGGTTAGGGTCATTGCTGTGTGCAAGGTATTTTGTTCTTTACAATATAACTGTGACATTGTGTCTTTCTGTTGAACAGGGGTGGTTGTCTGCTGCCTCCAGTTCTCCATGCAGGCACTGTTACAGTTTATCTGCTGTCAGTAGAAACAATGTTGTTTGGAATACAGCCTTCTGCCCAGAAAAAAAACCCACGCTTTAGACACAGTCAGGGAATTCAACTGGCTTACCTCTCAAAAAGACAGACCATCAAATACAGGCCTCTTGGTGTAGATGTAAGGGGCCAAGTGTTCAATGAATGAGTTTCTCCTATGATTACATTCTTTACCAGGCCTAGGGCAGTGCAGCAACTAAATATTTTAGAGGTCGCATATGTATATGATCACTTAGCCGGGGCTAGGTGAAACTTGGAACTTCTTGACCATTCATGAACTCCATATGGAGAGCCAACCCAAGCCTTTCCCTCAGTTTGCATGAAAAGTCATGGCTTAGTGAAATCACCTCTACCATGGTGATAAGTTTAAGGATATGGCTGCTCGTACTCTGCTTCCCCATTTGTTCTGTATTCGGCAGTTTGTGTAAATGCTGTATACAGCTAAGATTATCTCTGTACCAGTCGGGTCATGTAAGAGGCCCTTCCCTCGCAGTCGCTGAGTAACTTGCTGGCTATCTGTGGTTACCATCTGTTTATGCAGACTGCACAGTGCTGTCTGACAATATGTTTAATTGCAGGCTAGCCCTGCGCTGAATTGGGTTAAACGTTGGGATTACGAGACGTTATCCCTTATACAAAGCTTTCACACCTACTGTTCTAAATCCTGATTTGGCAGTTGGAACAGAGTCAAACATAATAGGCCAGCAGGGAACTATTTTTTTTTTAATTATTTTTTTGTGCAGAAAGTGTTGTAAGAGCCTTTGGATGAGTCGGTGCTTATATTTCTTCCTGTTTTGTTGCAGGCTGTATGTAATTGTATGTATATAACCTTTACATATTTACTTATATTCTCTACTCAAAATTTAAACTTTCATCCGAACCAAATAGAATAGATTTCAATGCCTTGTATACGTGCGGTACTTTTACATTGTATAGTTCTGCGTGAGTGGTGGCAGGTGGTTTCTGTGAACTCCCAGTGCCGCTATATTACAGGGAACTGTCCATGCAATGAAGGTCAACGACAGACATTCTCAGAAATGTATTTGTGAAAAAGTATGCTGCAAGCGCTAGTCATCTGCCATTGTGTAAAGATCAGCGTTGCCAAGAAACGTAGGAATAAACACCATGTACACTGTAAGTCTCCTAGAAATAAATGCTGTGTGTGAAAAAACAACCTGAGTATATAGTATGGCAGATGTTTAACCATTATTAACACCAGTAACCTTTAGCCTTTCTTTATCTGCTGCTCACAGAACTCTTTTTTTTTATTCCTCTCAAAGATTTATTACACATAAGGCCCTGTCCTTTGTTCCACTAGTGTAAATGCAACCAAGGATTTTATTTATTTTATTTGACTTGTGCTGCTTTTTAAAAGGGCGGATATTACGGTCATCGGTATACCTGCTTTGGAGGGGTGTCACTGATGGCACATGCTAGCCTTGCCTGACTTTCACATCCATGGGCTGATGGGGGTTGATCAGAGGATCTCCCAAAAGGCCAGTAATGCTAGCCACAAGGCACTGTCCCATGAAAACCAGGGCTTTTGGGATGTATAGTACACAGCCTAATCTTTGTAAACTAAAAAAAAATGTGGTTAAAACAATAACACCAGTAATACTGGTTATTTAATAAGGTTTGTGGCTGACTGGTAGGAGATGGCCATTAGGTTGTGGCTACGCACACTTGTCCCAGCATGTCTGTAGGGAAAGGAAAGCTTTTCCTCTTTCTGATCTTCAGATGATGAAAAATCTGTTGAATTTTGGAGAGGTGCAGGGTGAATCCTTTTTTTAATCCGAAGAAGTTGATAGGCTAGTTACAGCTGTGAGTTCTACCCTCAATTCGGAGGATAAACTGCCTGCCCAGTCCCCTCTTATGTGTGGTCTGCCAGAACTAGACTCTCATGAACTAGCCGGCTCTACAAGCCAGGAATGTGCCTCACCGGGACCTAGCCACAAATTCATGGAACTGTACGGCAGCTAGGAACTGTGGCGATGCCCGCTGACAATTCTTGAGGAAAGATATTTATTTGTTGAGCATAATGGTGAAGACAAGTATGGGCTTCCTCGTAAAATATGATGCCCTGTGGAAGGGATACTGCTCTCTTCTTCTCCTGGCCTGGCAGGCCCTCGCATTGGATCCCCAGGACTTGCAGATTTCTGTTTTGGGTATGCTTCTCTCGGTTGACTATAGATTTGCAATTGGTCACTATCTTCCTCATCAATTCATGATAAAGTCCTTTTATAGTCTGCCTTGGAGATTCAGTCACTTGGGGACTCCCTTGCCACCCTGAATTTGCAAGACTCCTACCTCAACATTCTCATCAGCAGTTCCAATGTTTGGTGCTCCCTTTTTCAAGAGGGATCCTACATCTTCAAAGCACTTGTCTTCCATTTAGCCTTGCTTCTGGTCCATAGACTTTCATGAATATTATGTCAGTAGAGATCACCTTCCTTCGCAAGGTGGTCCCCTACCTAGATGTTCTTAAAGATCCCATTACCAGGGTACTGAAATTGAGAGAGCTGGTTTGGTTGGTCAGTCTATTTTTGCCAGAGAATGTCTTTCTGGACATAATCATAGTTACTGTACTATGCTCTACTTTCCTTCATCAGACAAGATTCAGATTCAGTGTTTTATTAAGGGTCTTCTACACTCCAGATCAGGGTCCATTCATCAGATTATGGTCCTTCATGGACTCATGTCAGCCTGCAAATTAACAGCTCTGTTCAGAGTGCACCAGTGGTAAATGCAGAATTGGGTAGTCACCACCACGGATGCAACTCTTACCGACTGCAACACTGCTCATTTTAGGCTTTCTATATGGTTTTCCACCTCTTCCCCTTCTGTGCAGAATTAACTTCTGTCCAGGTAAGGAACTCAAGCTTGGTGTTCAATACCTGCAGCTGTAACATGGGATATTTGCCATAATGCTGGTCTTGGTTTTATAATATGTTCTTCACGGGCTAAGCCAAGTTCTGAGTGACAACAAAAGATTGATGATTCTCTCAGTTGAGGGTGTGGTGGTGTTCATTCTCCAGTGCCTTACTCCATCTAAGATCTTTTGTTTTGCCCCTGGTTAGCAGTTCCTGACTTGTGAGCTCAAACAACTTGAAGCTCTGGTAAACAAACTATTGAGCTCCTATATTCTTTCTCTGTATCTACAAACAAAGAGGTTTTCTTTACCAAAGGGAGAGCTGACAGGAGAATTTCAACTCTTTGACTTAATTATGTTATGAAGGTCCAACCCCTGTGAGTTTCTGCTTCAGGAACAGCTTAGCATTTCTTGCAGTGACGTATTCTGGCTTTTAGGACGATTTCTGATCGCCCAGGTGCAACCTCCATAAGCTGCCTTAAAACGCGCCACAAGACTTAACTCACAGAGCGTTGAGATGTGACGGTGGACAGTCGCTGTGGATGGTCAATGCTCCTCTGTGGCCTTGTTAAATCATTGAGATTTCTTCAGTTTCCTCGCCCATTACATTTTATGTAGTACAGTTGTTCACTCTTGCTGGAGGAACTTGCTAGTGTTGGCCATTCATAATGAATAGTGAAGATATAGAGTTGAATTATAGCTCTCCTTTTTAATAAATAAAGTCCAAAGTGAGGTAGAAGTGCAGTGCTGCCATGTTGAGGGGGTTATTCGGCCTTTTTGTATTTATATCCTTAATATAAAATATATTAGTAAACAGATTTTTCTTCTTTTTCTTCATAGCCTTTCCTTTAAAAGTAAATATTGACTAGGAATCATTAGAATATGCCATAAACCATTATCTGTATAATCCTCGGATATACAACTTTGTGAGTGAGTGTCCCCTTTGGCTTCATTGCTTTATGACATCTTGCATTAAACTGTAGAGCTGTAAAAACACTTGGTTATGTTTGGAAGAGCGATCTGCACGTAACCTAGATTCTGGGAATCCTATGTAATTTGTTCAGTGCGAAGCACCAGTGTTTAAACAGAACGGCAGCTGAGCCATAAGCCTAGATAAACATTATGGTATTAAGAGCAGCCTCAGACGTTTAATAAAGCTTCATGAAGCCATTTAGAGGCTCGGTGTGTGAAAATCTCATGTGTTTTCAAATGCTAAAACAAAGCTGGAGGTGATTTTTATTTTTATTTTTTTATTTAAAAGAATGAAAACTTGCATACTAGACATCTATTATTACAAACTGTCATTTATGTGTTAGCAGGGAAATATATTCCACAATGACTTATTTAAGGCAATGGTCGTGTGTTCCTTTATTTCTTGTCTGTATGTCATTATTGATTTTTTTTTTATATAGTGCCTTCATATTCTTTAGCCCTGTACAAAGGGTTATTTATATAATGCTTACCAATGTCCTTGGTTTATTAGTATGAGACATTAATAAGAGCAGTCTTAAATCAGCCATACAGACATTATGATTGGGTGTAATAGGTACACGTTCCTTAGGAAAGAGTCCCTACCCCTTAGAGTCTACGGTCTATTCTATGTAGATTTTATGTTTTCCTTACTTAACAACCTCCAGTCTATTTTCACTTAGTTTCCAATTGGCCTGTGGACATACAGTATCACGTTCATAGTAATCGGGGGCGACCTGGCCCAAAACTTTTTAAGAAGAACAAGGCAGGAACATGTCATGGTATCACGTGATGCCATGGTAAAAGTAAAGTAAATGGGTAAGGGAGAAAGTAGAAGTGAGAGGGTAAGCGCATTAAGGAGGGTGTGTGTGTGTGTATATCAGTTTGTATGTTTATTTTTGTTTGTGTAAATGTGTGTCCCAGTGCAATGTGCCGATGGGGTCACTTGGCCTTACCTGTAACTAATCTGTGGAGGTGGACAGCAGGTGCAGGTTTACGAAATGACACTGCTTGTTTAGCATAATTAAATAAGTCACTGTTGGTTAATGTAAGTAATGGCACTTGGTCACATGCGCTCTTACAAATAAAATATTTAGATGATGTTTTGTCCCTTCAAGTCTCTTTTTTTTGTCTCTCTTCCCAGCACTGTTGTCACAAATGGCAATTTCTCAAGCTATTTGAAAGAGACTTCCATTTTTATGCTAAACACTCTGCTATAGCGTTACTAATAAGTCTTCATTTACTTTTTGTATGCAATGTTTTGTGATTTATGTTCTTCTACACAATCTATTTTAATACTGTAATTAAAATTTCAGACTTCACACCTGTTTTTTGGTTATACATTCCCTGTTTTGTTTTAGAAGAGGAGGATAAACTTAACACTTTATCCCACAGCAACTAGTTTATCAAATTTTCTTAATTAACCTTGTACATAATTGTTTTTTGTTACTAAACGTATCTAGCAAACTTAATATATGACTAGTCATATCTTAATTGCATTAAAATAAGTTGCATAATGGTTGCTCTTTTCAGAGGGCAGTCTGGGCCAAAATACTTTTAGATATCTGACTCATGAATCTTTAGTAGTTATTAGTATTATTAACTTATTGCTTTGGGTGCCCATAGTATAACAATCTGACATGCCTTTAAATAAGGTACTTTTTGGCAACATTTGTTTCAGAAAATATTGCAGTGTATATATCTTGTATTCTCCATTTTCTAAAACCGGTTTGTTTTTTGTAGGTTTATCATGCCCATTCCAACAGCTATGAAATGAAAAACCAGCACTATGGAAGAAGTTTAACAAAAGAAACCTTAAAACATGGTGAGCTGCATATAACTTCCAATGAAAGTATTGGTACCTGACAATGTTAAGGGTTTTCTTTCCTTTAGGCCTGAACAATACCTAAGTCTGCAGTTCATATATTTATAATAAGGAGCGTATTAACAATGGAGCCCCTGGTGACTAGGCCCCTCCGTTTGCTGCTTAATTGCATCTGTATAATTTATGTATATGTCCGCATTGCACAGCATACAGTCCTACTTGTGCTGGGTCAGGTGGGAGCCGTCTCCTGCTACAGGTGGATTTGCAGAGAGACAGACGGATCATGGTTACTGTGTGAGGATCAGCAGTCTAGCTACAGGAAGAGAGATAATCTGTGTTTATGCCACTCGCTGTGTGTGCGAGTCTGTGGGGGTATCTCTAGGAATTCATAAGCTTAGGCTTATTGTATTCTTTCTGTAAGTCTAATTGTTGGTTACAGTGCTGCGGAATATGACGACGTTGTATAATACAAACCTTAACGACCAATGATGTGCCAGACACGACACGCAAAAACGGTCAGTTAAAGACCAATCATGTACCTGGCCTGTTTTTAAAGAGTTCAGCAACACCATTGACCCTTAGGTGATTGATGATTGAAGTGCCTCGATAGAGTGGCATTTACCGACACCAAACACCCACCTCAGGATGCACTGTGACCGCTCCAGAGCGCAGTCACAACCGCCACTTCTAGAGATTTTGCCACTCGCAAGATGGCGGTGCTTCCTTTAAAAAAAAAATAATAATTAAAAAAAAAGACCCTCCTGAGAAATCTGGATCCACTTGCAGGTTGAATACAGATACTACATTCAACCATGCAAGTCAATGGAGCCAGAACCCCCCCCCCCAAGTTTATTATGAGCACTGTATCTTCCCGACAATGTCCTGACATGGAAAGAGTTAAAATACTAGCATTTCAAATAGCCAAGGTGTCTAATTTAAAAAAACAAAGAATGGTTTAACGGGGTAAATTGGAGCAACCTAGTTCAAAGATAGGGCATAGGCACAGACTGACCAAAATGGAGAAAAAAAGCGCACTTCCCAAATGTGGCCTTTTAGCCCCCAAACAACCAGTCAAACCCATGCATGTGGGGTATCGCTGTACTCAAAAGATGCTGAACATATATTGGGGTGGCTTACATATACCAGATGTTGTACATTCATACCTGAAGTACTATTTGTGTGATAATAAAACACAAAATACTAGCGCAAAGTTTGCCAAAGGATGGTAGAATTAGTGCATAGAAAGGGTTTAAATACCAGCATTTGAAATACCTTGGGGTGTCTAGTTCAAAAATATATGAATTGATGGGGTAAATTGCATTGGCTGGCTTTAAAGATGTCCCCGAAAGCACATGGGGGCAGAATGACCAGATTTTGGGGAAAAATGGCTTTCAAATAGCAAAACACTACTTTTACTTATTGCCCAGCAGCAGGGTTTTTTTTCCCATTAACTTTCTTTAGATGAGTAAAAGATTTTTCAAATAGAAGTGAGAATTTTTTTTCTTAAAAAGTATCATCTAATATGATGAAATTTTTTTTTATCATATCTTAAGAAAGCCAATCTTATCCTGGGGGGAAAAAACCCTATATATAACTTGTGTGGCTACAAAATGGGAGAGGAGGAAATTACAGCTAAACATGCGCACCGGAAAGTGTTAACAGCCTTGGTCACAAAGGGTACAAGAAAAAAAAAACAGATTGGTCCTTAAAGGGTTAATAACATCTGTGTTTATGCATGTGCCTTGTCTTTGTGTGTCCATATATCAATCTATAATACAGAATATATAAGAAAAGAGGGATAATCTCCAAGTGCTCTTCAATCCCAAATAGGAACTATAGGAGCGCAGACTCCTCTTTCTCAGCAATTTGGATATTTCTCGCTATTTAGTTACTTGCTCTCGTGGGCATCTTATGTTAGTTATTTTATTATGCACTTAGGTGGCAGTTTTCTGTTAAATGTATAATGTTTTGTTTTTTTTATTTTATTTTTTTTATTTTCACCCCTCCACAGGTATCTCAAAATTCTTTCATAACGGGACATCGCTGAGGAAAGATATAGTGGCCCATTGCATTGAGAAGGTCCAGAGCATTTTGGAATGGTTTGAAAACCAGGAAAGCTTTCATTTTTATGCAAGTTCCCTACTATTTGTATATGAGGGTTTCTTTCCACAAACCACTAAAAGATTAATCGATGGAACCATAGTGGACAAAAGAGTAGTTCTTGGCGGACAGTTTACGGATAGCGAGTTGCTAGAGTGCAACAACAATGTTCATGTGTTAAGCTCTATGGAAAATGGGAAGACAGAGGCGCCCGTTGACAAAAACATGTCTAGGATGTATCTGCTTCATAAGAACGTCTGCTCGAAGCGAAATTATAGCCAAATTTCTCCAGGGGTGGAAAGCATGGATCAGGGTGGCATAAGGAAAAGTAACAGTATTTCTCAAGAACATAGGAATGGAAACCTTCTGTCCAAACTGGAAAGTGTATTTTGCCATGTTCCTGCGGAGACGAAAGAGCGTACGGATGTACGGATGATTGATTTTGCTCATGTTTTTCCAAGCGACAAAAAAGATACAGGCTATATTTATGGACTCAAGAATTTGATTGCTGTATTGCAGAGTATTTTAAATGACTGACTTAACTCCTGTGATTGTAGGGCCAATGACATGATAATCAAAGCATACTGTCGGGAATATTTGCACTCGTTACTGTGGTAAACTGGATTTTTATTGTGATTCCGTATCATATTCTGACATATTGATAGAAAGGTGTATCCTTTTATAATAATACTCAGGAAAATTGAAGTGGTATGTAGAATAACTGAAAATCAATGAAAGAATTGCTTTGCTTTACTAGGTGAATGAAGTGGTTACTATTGTGCTAGAGCGAGGGATCATTCAGATACCCCTTGGATTAAATCGAGCCAGCCTTTTTTGGGACCATACACATCAAAGGAACCAGTCATTTACCTGGTTATCGCTGACTTTTTCAGTTTTTTTTTTTATGAAAGAAAAATGTTCTGCCTTAAATATTGCTGCAAGATATGATTTTCTTGCGGATAGTACAAGGAGGCACATGAGTTGCTGCTTAAAGGGGACTTAAATAATTTGATGTTGATCAAATTGATGTAAACACAATTTTAATACTGAGCCACACACTTTTTTTTTATTAATTCCCGAACATTTATTTTGGTTGCTATTGATCTTGTTTACAAACCTTCTCGAAAGACAACTGGAAAAATGCCAGAATAAAGGCATACGATCACACGAATATGTCTGTTTTAAGGATTTATTTTTTTTAACTAGCAAGTCTGAAGGAGGAGAAGATCTGCATCTTCTAGGAAAACCTACTCTAGGTTCATATGGAATAATCTGTTTATGATGTAATACTTTACAACGCATTTCAAACTGCCTCAAACAATTCATGCCAGCTAAATATAAAGACAAACATCAGATTAACAAAACATTTTAAATGCCTCTTCATCTTTCTTTGTCGAATAAGTCAAATGAAATTCCAATGAGTAATGCATTTCAAACGCCCTCAAAAACATGCAAATTATTTTGTAGGAGGGTACTTAATGAAGGATATAATAGTAATTTACAATGCCATTATGATGTGTGAGGATTAATATCTATTACACATACACACTTTCTTTTTTTTTTTAATTTAAATGATGTGAAGTTGCTTTATAGAGGCTGACCTCTACAATGTAAATGGGCCAGATGGAAAGATCAGAGATCCTGTAATTTGTCCTTGAGCAGCAGCAAACTGGTGATCCTGTTTGTCCTGAGTGATCTGACCCCCCCTCCCCAGTGTATATATGCACCCAACCAATGATTAATGCATATTAAATTATGTTGATAAGTACCTTTTATGTTACTGTGGGGAGAAAGAACCCGCCATCATTCCAATTGTAATGCTTCTTTTTGCACCATGCCTAAAGGAGACGAAATAGTAATTTTATGGGGTCACTCTGTTGTCGTACGTATTAAAGTGCATATGAGGCCTGCAGTGTCCCTTTGTAACATGTTATAAAAAAATGTTTAAATGATCTACTAGGCAAAGTTCTTATTATATGGTCTTGTAGTAAGAAACTTCTTTGACAAGTGCTAGGCTGCATCCCTGCAATGGCTGAAATACATTTGATCTCCCCTTTAAGGCTCTATTAGATCAGTTCCGTTTTCATGGTGAAACAGTATTTCAGAAGAACGTTTGTATAACAAGCATTTTATTTCAAGTGATCATCTAGTTATTGAAAGAAAAAATTGTCCTGTTTCATAAGTTCCTTGTTTCAATAGTGTCAGTTAAGTTTTACCATAGATGGCAATCTGGTGTCCTAGGAGAAATTACACAAAAATTATAAAAATGCAAATCCTTTGTTTCCTCTTTTTTTTTTTTTAAATTCCTTTTAGGATGTTTTTAACAATTCGTAAAATAGTAATACTCCAATGTATGCGTGGCTCTTCCATCTATGGGGGGGTGTATATAATAAACATACGTACAATTAGAATATAACAGAGAAAATATGGTAGTGATAGCCTTAATTTTGTAACATGCTATAAACTAACAAGAAGCCATGTTGATGCCCAAAACTGTTCAGCCTTTTTTTTTTTTTTGCCTTTCCCCCATATTTGAATTTTATGTAAATTATGTATGATGGAATCTTTCCAGAATTATTTGGAATAAGATGAGGTCCACACACACTAGACTTGTTTGCAAATGCTTTGGAAGCATTCTTACCAAAAATATTAATGCCTTTAAAAAGGCATGAGCGACTTTGCATATAATATCCAATCCATACAAATCGGCTACATAATTCACTATATTTAAATAAATAAAAACAATTATCTATGTTGGCAGAAATTATATTTAATTTACGGTATATTAATGTGACATTATTATTTTCTTGCATAAATCAACAGCTACAACTACTCTGGAAGACCTGTATAAGATTGAAGTAATGGAGTTGAAGAATATAATGTTATACCATGTAGAAATATGTACTTCTGTATTTCTGATATACACTAGTAAATTTTAAGGAAGATGGTACCACTTGCTTTATAACATTAACTTTAACTCTTTTGCCTTTTTATGTACAGAATTTGGCCCTTGCATTTCTGTAGAATTGTTAGTTCTTAAATTACACAGTTGTGAAGATTAATCATTTACTGTGTAGAATTTCTTTAAATATGTTTGCATAATTTGATATAAAATTGTGTGCACTCAGACACTTTAATTCTCTGGGACATGTGCTGGAAGTTGTATGAAAGATTAACAAAAAAAATGTTCATAAAACTACAGTACTGAAATGTGTTGTGCTTGATAAAAAGAATGTATAATAAGTAGTATGTTTTAATGTGATGAATAATTTTGTGATATATTAATCTTGGCTAATATTTGCCACTGGATGTATACAATAATACTATATAATCTGCCCATTGACAAAATTATTTTTCAAAAGATTCTAATACACTAAATTTTGTAATGTGATATTTAGTTTTAAACATTGTATATTTGACATGCGTTAATTGATATTAAAGTTGTTTTCTCAAAACGTTTCTGGGGAGTGTGGCCTTATTTTTATTTATTAGAAATAAAAAAAGGCATTACAAATATTGTGTGGCCGTCATTTTGAAAATGGAAGATTTGTGTAGAAGTACTTTACATCTGTAGAACCTACTCGTGCTGAAGGGTAAAAGATCTTGCTCTATATTTATAAACCAACTGAGCAATGCAAAAAAAAAAACACCAAATGGCGAAAAGATAACATAGGGGTCTCATCATAACTTGGGGTCCCAGGGAATGTGAAACTGTCAATAAATATATATACTGGAAATGGTTAATATCTCTGTTCATGAGTCTACCATATGCAAAACAATCAACAGGCATGTAGTCTGTTGCTGGGCACTGTGGAGGAAGCCTTTGCTCTCCTATTTGAGCCAACGAGCAGCATGATACGCCATAACGTTACTGGGAAAACGTCTTGTGAACTGATGCCACCAAGGTGGAATGTTTCAGGAATAATACACAGTGCTACGTATGGCATAAAAAAAGAGAACACCACATAAAAAAAAAAAAAACATCCAAATGGTGAAATGTGTTGGAGTATGAATTAGGACTACTTTGGTGCATTGGGGCTTGGACAGTTTGCCATCATCGAGAGGGCAATGATTTTCCACGTTTATCAAGGTTTCATTCAGGATAATGTCAGGGTGGCTGTCTGACAGCTGAAGCTCAATAGTTGGGTGATGCAGCAGGACAATGACCCTAAACATCAATGTAAATCCACTACAGAATGGTTTCAAAACAGAAAATGGGATGTGGCTGAACCTAAGCAGTTCTGTAAGGAGTACATTATGCAGGTCTGATCCGCAGCTACCGGAAGCGATTGTTTAAGGTTATTGCTGCTTACGGAGGTTTGATAAGTCATTAAATCTAAGGGTTCACCAACACTGTGAATGTTTAGTGGGTTTAATGGGTGTGTTAATAAAGACATGGGAAGTTATTTTGTCTTGTTACGTATATTTCTTCAATTTGTATTAAAGGTTGAATCTATTAAATTGAACTAACAAAGGATTAGCAACAACTGTTTAGCCGTTGTATAGCAGAATGTATCATACGTGTATCATAATTTATTTTCCACAGGTTAAAAGTAGAACGTTAAAATTAATCTTTGCATATTCAATTTGTGTACTATAGATTAATAATGTGTGTCAAGTTGTTGGTAATAAAGATGAAAAATAACCGTCAAACATAAGGATAGAGATCAACACTCTGATACAAGTATGTAAATAAATCATATGTCTTGTTTGTGGTGTGCATGCAATGTATGAGCCCAAAAACATAGTGTCCTAAATGTATAATGGGCACCTAAACAAGATATGTTAGTTTTTAAAAGCTTAAAAGCATGAAACATGCTGAAGAAAAGCTAAATTATACAACTATAGTTTCATGTTTCTGATGGGATGGTCCAAATTATGGTTAGCTTGTAATGCTTTTTTTTTTATGCTGGTACAATACATAGAAATATGTTGGTAATTTTGTGGTCTCCATAAGGTTACTGAAGACCCTGAGGGTAAGTAAATCCCCTCCTGGCAAAATACTAAAATACTTGATTCGTCTTCCAGGAAGGTCAAAGATTAGTCATCTTCATAGATGATGGACCAAGCCTAAGCAACTGGAAATATGTTGATACTTCCGTCGGTCTTTACTTATCATGCTTCTGATTTCCAGTTACGTTTCAGTTAGGAGAGATACTTTGTAAATGAAAACTTGTGTTATCGCTTACATTATCCTTTGGTGTTAACATAAATTAATTCTTGTGTTTATCTACTTTGTTTGTTTTATGTGATTCTTTTCTCCCTTGCCACTGAGATCATCTCTGCCCTTTTTACAAGAATTTACTGAGTACTGAAACCGGAGGTTTTTGGTTAATAGTCTGAGTTTTAACGTATCTTTGCTTGAGCACAGCTGGATGAGTCAGCGTGAGTGATTTTCTGATTAAATTGTCATTTGAGCCTAATCAGGGATGTCCTTAAAATCTTTGCAGTAAAAGGTCCTTAAAGACGAGTTGGGAATCACTGGTCTGAAATAATTCTGCTTTAAGTTCTGTACATGCTGCACAAATACCTCAAGAAAGTACCCATTAAGCAAATGCAAAGTATTATTTGATTACCTGACTCGAAAAAAAGTAATTTATGCCACGGCAGTCAGTGAAGAATAATATAGATACATTGTACGAGAAGGAAGCATGTTGACTTCATTCCATAATTTACAGCCTCATACATTTATAATTTGCATTTTGTTCATTAGAATAGTCCCCCTTAGTGCTGATAACATGCTGACAAGAAGATTTAGTCTGGTCGGTGTATAAATCATATCAGACATTTATTGTTAATACTGTATGGTGCAATTTCGGAACTCTAAAAAATGAAAAAGTCTCATTATTTTTCACAGGAGAATTTCTGTGATCGTAAACGCCATTTACAACGGGGTCTATTCACTAAAGCAGAGTTGGCAGCAGAGTATGTAGGATACTTATTGTTTCAGCTCCCTCACTTCACTATACATTAAGAAGGGCTTAACTGCCCCCGCATAATGCATTATTTAATTGACGAGGAGACCTAGGAGAAATATCACTAATTTAACTATGCATTATACAGTGTCAGTCAAAATCAGTATAAACATATTGGGGTTGGGCCTTCATAATGTATAGTGAAGTCAAGGATTTTAAACTCTCTTGCAAAGTATTGGCTTATTATAATACTTGGAAATTTGCTGAGTCTCCAACTAAACTTTTCTGGCGCTACTGGTTATTATTAATAAATCTAACTGTGGATAGAACTAACCCTTCCCCTGATCCTCTTGGCAGCCAACCATGGTACATAAGATCCCAGGTTGGCTTATTATTATGATTGAGTTTGATATGTCGGTTCAGTCAATAATTATTTTGGGGTCTATTTACTAAATAGAGAGTTTGCAGGCTGAATATTTTCAACGCTGTAATATCACAATGCATGGTGGACACGGTGGACATGGCTTAATTAATATTACATTTGTCCCCATTTTTATATTCCAGCTTAAATAAAATAGAAAATACATGAGCAAAAGCAGAACGCCATGTACTTTTAAAGGGACCTCTCAGCTATCATATGAATTAAAGCACATATGATGGGTGGAGTGTTCCTTTTGAAAGGATATGATTTTAGGATTTTGTTGACTATAAAGGAAAGAATTACGGTATAAAATTGTGCAAGTATGTTTGGTACAATAGATTAGATACCCATAAAACAAGGAATAAAAATAACTGCAATTTACTAAGTAAAATCTGTCTTTTAAATTATACCTGTACCTTTTTTCATGCCTAAATTTTTCTTACTGTGTGGATATACTGAACCTTTTTTGAAGATTTTTGTTTGTTTTTGTATGTTATATTTTTTACAGTGAGATGATATATCTAGAAGTAGAGATAGTTGTATCATCCACTATCGCACTTCAAGTTGTGAGGTTAACTCTGCACCTGCAAGACTTTACTTACTTTACGTATTATGGAGTAACGATCAAGCTTAGTGCACTACTTGAGATTATTCCAGACCCTCCATAACCGCAGAGCAGATTGCTGAGCCGCCATGGTTCACAGCTGGAGGTGACTGAAGACATCAACTGAAATTGCTAAAAAGCCTCTTCAAGTGCCACATATTCTCTTGTCTGTATGTTATATAGACATCCCACAATGTAGGAAGCCACATCAAACAAAGGAAATGTATGAGGGAAATTGTGCTTTTGCTTCATAGATCAAACCTTACGTTACACTAGCAGTATTCTATATTGGGAACTGTTAAAGCAGTGATCAGTAAGTCCTTGTTCTTTTTTACTGCCAAAGTATAACTTAAAGGGAAGCTCTAGCTTGTGTGACATGGCCAAACACTGCCACTGTTTTTGTACATAAATGTTGTAGCTTAAAAGAGATTAACACATATGGAGGGTCTTCAGGTCAGCAGGGGTACGCTACTGAAAATTAAGGATCGTCAGGAATACCACTTTTTTTAGCTCAACTATTTTCTCAATTTATGGTCTCTAAACTGTTCATCTCCAGAGCTGGATAGTGTAGTCTAAGTGGGGTCTTTATCTAATCTATAAATTGACATTAGTATATCATTTTTCCTCCCATTGACACCACCTCCACCTGCTTTTTCTGTTCCTTCATTACATTGCATGCTAAACCATTGGAAACAAAAAAGGCCAAATGCATATTGGGGAATTTTGCAGCCCCCAGTGCATTTCTAAAGGGGGCACCACAAAATGTTAAAGGATCTCTGAGTTATCAAATGCATTATAAGTGTCCTTTTAAGTCTATATTCTCTCTTTTATTTTTGTATCCTAAATGCATTATTTAATACTTCACTAAGTTAAACTGTATGAATGCAACCCTAGCCTATTCCTCTAGCTTCTTGTAACAAATCTTTCTGTCATCTATAATCGGGCATATTTTTCCTTGCAGACCACTAGTAGTAACAAATAAACTCAATAGAACAGACCCTAAGACTAACCCCAAAGGAGCTCCACTGGTAACCTTTCCTTCTTTTGAAGGGTCGCCAGAAGAAGCCACGTTAAGGGAGCACGTAGTGAGCGCCACATGTGGATTACCGTACATGACTTCTGCCATCACCGCTCCGTGTCTGTGAGGCTATGATGTCAATGTTAAAGAGCGCTGATGCAGCTTTTATATATGGATAATTTTGCAACACTAGATGTCCTTTTTTTCTATACCCCCTCATTAAAGCAGACATTTATTCTATCGCTGTATTTCACTATGGGATAGGAAAAGGTAAATATTTCTAGGCTTCAATATTTAATTAAAAATTAGCTAAAATGCATCGGGTGGCAACTGGCCTTGATGTGTCGCGATTGCCTCGTGTATATGACATGCACAAAAAAACCCACAAATTGTTAAACTTAAAAAAGCTACTTCTGTATGCTTACATATTGAAAATGATAGTGTGAAGTACAATAAAATATTAACACAAGGAGGTGTTTTTTATTCTGGACAAGATATTTAAAGAAAGGGTTAGATAAATTCTTGAAATACTCTGAAGAGAATAAAGCAGTAGAGGTAAAACAACTTTCTTAGTTTAGAATGCAGAAGTAGCTGATTCAAAGTTGTTCGCAAGTTACATATTTTGCAGGGCGGTAGGAATGGTGAGGCGAGTGAGGCACAGGTGAGGGGGCACTCACAGCCGCCCGATCAGCAGCTGCAGCCTCCAGTACTGGTTGGGGAGATCATTTAACAGGGCTGTGTGTGTGTGTGTGAAGGGGCAGAGTGTGTGTCTATTGGCAGTGTGTGTGTGTGGGCAGTGTAGGTATTTGTGTGTTTGTAAGCTGGTGTGTGTGTAAAGGCAGGGAAGTGTGAGGGCAGAGTATGTGTATGCATGTGTGTATGGACAGGCTTATATACGTGTTATGGGCAGGTGTGTGTAAGGGCAGCGTATGCTTATATGCATGTTAATGGGCAGGTGTGTGTATAGGCAGCGTGTTTGTGTGTTTATGGACAGGTGTGTGAAGCAGTGTGTAAGGGCAGTGTATGTGTATATATGTGTGTGTTTGTAAGCCGGTGTGTGTATGGACAGTGTGTGTGTAAGGGCAGTGTAGGTATTTGTATGTTTGTAAGCTGTTGTGTGTATATGTGTGCAAAGTCATGTGTAAGGGCAGTGTATGTGTATTTTGTTTATGGGCAAATAGTTGGGGGGCACAATTTTCCATTCTTGCCTCGGGTGCAACAGGAGCTAGCTACGACTGATATTTTGGAAGGAAAAAAAGAAGCATAAGTTGATCAAGATATCCAACTGCAGCAATTGCTTTCCACCAATAATTTCTTCGCGGTTACTGTTAATGAAACACATGCTGGGCAGCATTCTGCAGTGGGCATGAATGGGAATGATAATCTTTTTTTGCATATGGAGCGAATGAGGCGTAACATTAATTTAATACGATGAGAGACTAACACAACTGAACTAATATCAGTAAATGTCCTTCTCTTTTCCAAGAGGTTTTTTTAGGCAACTACTACATAGCTCTCTTCTTCACCCTATACTCTCAAGGAGGTTAATTATTCCTTTATTTTTTCTTCTTTGTGGCTACTAGCTAGTTAAACAGCTTTATTTATTTTATTTATATAGATTGGTGGCTAGCCAGTTATTCTAAATACATCCTAACCCAGTGCTGAGAGATACCTCTAGATGTCACTGTGTAACCACATTGAGCACAGTGGATATAATAACGTGAATAATGTGTTGTCCGAGGCTCTTGTTAAAACAACCTTGGATACGTTATAGAACATATTACCTATGATAATACATTTACCTTGTATGCCTTCTAGCACATTATATACTTCTCTACTAACATATGCTTTTATTTCAGAATGTTTGACTGTGGATCAATTATTATTTTTGAGACCATGATTTTTATTCGTATTGTTCTGAGAAATCCTAAGTCTAAGACAATATCAAGGATCAATTAAAGAGTCTTTACAACAAGAAAATGGTCAGACTATGGGTTCTTATCAGCTGTCAATTTTTTTTATTTGTTTAAATAAATAAAACTGAACCATATGTACATTGCAACTGAAACAGAATAGGGTCTCATTCATATGCCTTTGCTTACAATATTGTTTCACAGAGGACTCATTCTTAAGCGGTAACGTTATTCCACACAAACTGAGGAACCAAATACATTTTTTTGCGCAATTACAGTTTTAGCATGTAGTATATCCACTCGCCAGCAACTTGTTTTTAGCAGCATATGTACATTTCTTGGAAAAAAATGAATAAATGTGATGTTATGGGAAAAATATGTCTTTTCCGCTGATGATTTATGAGTATACCACCTGGTTCATTTTATAACAAAGAGCTGAAAGAATCAACACAGACAGTGTTAGATAAAACTGATGAATGAAATGAATACTTCTGAGAAAATCCACTGTATTTTTTTCCTCTTATTCTCAGAAAATTTTAAGCACTTTTTGTAACTATGTCAATCACAAAATAATAACAGCAATAACGTATAGAATATTCAGCTAGTATTTAGAACTTGAAAGCATAATCCAGACCATTTAAAGGAAGTACTACTGAGACATTGAAGTCCTCTAGCCATCTGGTTTCTTTTCTGGAGTATTACCATGATAAAAAATCTGCAGGATTCCTACACCCTGCCCGTTTTTGCTTGCGTGCCATTGACATGATGGTTCCTTGAGGAGAAAACACCAACAACACTCAACACTCAATACTCAAATTAGTTTTATTTATTGATTTATAATATATAGCACCATCATATTCTGCAGTGCTGTACATGACATTTCTATTTTCCACCTAAGGCATACTCAATGTACTTTTTTTATGCAAATGTCCCCCCATTACCCAGAATTCTTCAGTGAGCCTTACTTAAGAATCCCATAGCCAGTGCTAGCATGAAGTTGTAACTCGTTTATGGAAACACAGGGATAAGGGGAGGAAGTGGAGGTGGTAGATATAGGTATACAAAAACAGAAGATAATAAACATATAACGAAAAATGTGTATACCGGAAGAGTAGCTAGATGACCGTCCATGTAGGAAGCGACGTGAGCCCTGAACCCCAACAAGACTCCCACTTTCCTAATCCTTACATATGGGCAAGAGAAAAAAAGAGCAAAACGTATCAATTATTATTATTATAATAATACTCAAGGCAATGCTATTATGCTGGATATTGTTTTAGGAAATAAGATTAGGCATAAATTGGAAATTGAAATTAAAGGTTTCCTTTAAAATCCATAATAAATTTAAAAACATCCAAAACCTTGTGGGGAATGTGGACAATGAGAAAATATGTAAAATACCCTGCAAGGGCATGAACATGGATTCTTCACAAACAATATAGCACACTTACCAGATGGAGAAGCTGTAACCCTGCTGCTGCAGTTGATGGTTTGGCAATTCTTTCCACTGATTGGCTGCTGAGCAGACCCTTGTCCGCAGCATTGTCTGAGCCAGCGCTAGACCTGGCTGGGGGAGAGTATATCACATGCTGGGATGTGTGCATGCAAAATTTCTTGGGCAGTGGGGGAAGAGCAAAATCCATTTGCAAGGGGGGGCACCTAGAAAATATAAAAGGACCACGCAGATATATGCATTAAAATGGATATGATGGCTGGAGTGTCCCCAAAAAAAGCTTACTTGAGGTTGTCGCATCCACCCAAACCAAATTTATTTCCAGAAACAAAAGAGATACATTATGATTTTATGTAATGCACACAAACCTCCCTTGATGGCGATACGATCTCACCGTAATGGAATAATCATATCCTATTTTAAATGCAAAAAAATGTGCAGTTTATTTAACAATCACCAAAAAAAATTCAATGCGTGTAATATTCTCCAAGCAGTCACTTTTAATGACACCATGAGCGAAAGCCATCACCACTCTAAAGAATCACTTTAAAATCAATTAAAAATTGAAGTACCGTGCTGAGCTATTGAAGACAGCACAAAACATCAGTGGGCAAACTGGCCCATGTAGCTTTAATTGCTCTTACAAGTGTTTAATTCAATATACACACATGACTATTGATCTATACATTTTGCAGGACGTTTATTTTTATGCATCAGGCTATCTTATAGATCTGCACAAGATGTTTTTTTGGAACAATGTAAAACAAACCCTGTTTTGGGTTTATTGTATACAATACAGTATTTGAAACCAAAAGAAACTTTTTTTTTCATTTTGAACATTGTTAGTACATACCATGTACAGTAAGATCAATGGTTATTTCATAATTATGTGTGTATAGTGTAATAGTGGAACCAGTAGGAGTTCAGCAGTTGGACAATTCCCAAACAAAATTGTTGATATCAACAAGTCACACATTATTGTTTTTAGGTGCAAGAACTGTTGAGACTTAATCCAGGATGATTTTAAGCAGTCCTCCGTCTTATGCATTCACCTATCAGTCTATCCATCTATCCATCAGTTCTTCCAGAATGTTGTCAACCCATTACCTCTAAAAATGGCGTACATGTCTTCCGCAGCCAATCAGAAAATGTCCCTCTGCACTTGCATAGAAATTAAAGTATTTTTCTATCTACTGCTACTGGGGGAGATCTGTGTCGTGTGATTATTCCTTTCTACAAGTTCTAGTCTGGCTTTGGTTTAAACACAGTTCTCTGACCCAACAACCCCGAGTGGATGCTTCTGTTCATCCTTTTTCTCCATTGACACCCAATCTGTGGTCAGCCTGGTCAATGTTGCCTACATCCAAGTCCGCCCCTAGTTTGTAGCATTTTTCTTCAGCTTTTTATGTTACTTAGACTTAGTAAGTTCTTAGGTTCATTTTTTTCTCTATTTTAATAAGTTTTAATATGTTAGAAATACCTGTTCTACAATATTTGTTCCACTGCTAGGACCAATTTATTTTGGAACGGAATTTTCACTCCAAAGCAGTCTACGTTCCCCGTGAAATTTTGTTTAATACAAGAAAAAAACAATTCGGCATTGGTGTTTGAATCTCAATTAATGGTAATTTGTAGCCTAATTTCATGAACATAGCATCTATGAGATGTTACTGATTGCAGGCTGTATATATTATATCTTAATCCTGATAAATTGTCGCAGGTCTTTAAATTGTAAAATAAACCTATGCCAAATATGTTCTGGAAAACTAACTCAAAAGGCCGGATATTGCAGATGGAACTGCTAATTTACCACCACTGAACATTGAACTCATTCCGTGGCAATGACCGGAATCGTCTAGCTTTACCCAATCAACAGATCTGTTGGAATAGAGAATCATAATATATAATGCCCTTTACAGTGAAACTCATTGTCTTAAACAAGTTCTTTTATTGATAAACCCAGTTTTTTCCACATTGTAGACTTTTGATAACTTAACCTTAGAGTAAATTGCTATCTCCATAGGATCTCTCTCATCCATCAATGAAACTAAATAATATGTCCTTTACGACACTGCAGGAAATCAAACACAAGAAGCAGACATGAGTGCTCCTGACATTTAGGATTCCCTTGTTACCTATCTGATCAGTCAACCTTAGAAGCACTTGCATTTGAGAAACCCAGCAGTACATGCGGCACATACTAATTACAATCTTGATACAACCACTGATGTACTTTCTATCGATTGCTTAGCTGTAATGATTGAAGTGGTCAGCTTCTCCACAAAGTCTCGTATCACAACATCCTTCAGCCAGACTGTAAATCATTCTATCATCGCATGCACATCACGATATTCCAAAAATAACAACTTCAAATCATAATGATCATAAATATTTATAACTGCGTACTTTTGGTGAAATATGTATGATGTTCCAATGTATTCCTACAAGAGCTATTTTGACACTCCATTTGACAATCCAAATGATTATTTACTCCAAGGCATTATTCAAATATCAACAGTTAGATGATAGGTGATAAACATAATGCATAATTCAGCAAGGTATTTTACTAAAATGCTAAGTTTCATTAATTAGAATGAATTCAATTTTTTTTCATTTTTTCCCCCATTGCCATTTGGCTTTTGAGACAATAGCATGTGTCGCTTTACAAATATAACGTTTGTTGAACGCTGATACTCTCTTAATTCTCTCTCTTAAATTGATTATGATATACTTATAGTCGCATTAAGTGAATTATAAATATATTGGGAGCATATCAAAATAAGTTTATTTCTGTAACCCTTCACAAATAGCTTGCTAAATTATTTAGCGTAAATTGTTGGTAGCTACATACAGTAAAATAGCTCAGAATGGAAAGGAGAACACGGGTAGAATCTACAGATGTGATCCATGATTCCATTCTTTGTTTTGAAATAAGGATTATATGGCTTTGGAAGAGACAAGACGTATTTGATTGCTTGGGTGGAAATGTTATATTGCTTGTTGAGAACTTTAATGGAAGTGTGATGAATTGCGAGGAAGTGTAAGAATTTGTAGTAATGAAATTTTACACTGAGTGGAGATGTAAGAATGCTTAGAGAGAAGAAGTGTTAGATTGCTTGTTGATAATTTCAACAAGCTGTTTTGTTGGGAAATGTGTTGCGTTACTTGGCAAGGTGCACAGATTAGATAATTGCAGAAGTGTCAATTAAAGGGGGAACTGTGTTACTTGGAGTAATGCTTTGTTACTTGAGCATGTCACAACAATTTTTGGACCCTAAGAAAGGGAGAGTGGTTGGCTAGAAGTACATTAGGTAGGCAAAAGGATCTAAGTGGGAGTTTGCAGAAGAGATGATCATGCCCACCCTCTGACCTCACCAGGACAAAGGACAAAGCTTCTCCTGCAAGGGGGTCTGAGCTAGAGCTTTACAAAGCCAAATCAGGAAGGACTGTTTAAAGAAATATCCTGCATTAATGATACATTATACAGGGCTAGCTCAGCCCTTCTGGGGTTTGCTATTGGTGACGGACAGTGGTTTGCAGGGTAGGGCTGGTAAGACGGACCGGGGTCAATTTCTTCCTGGGATTTGCTGATTTAAATATTTTGGGGCGATACCTGAAGCTTTTCTAAGGATATATTTGCTATTCTATATATATAGAAATCAGAATTTATAGACCAACAACAATTTTAGAAGGCATTTTACCGATGTTTGGATCTTTTTTTCTGCACCAAACTCATCCAACCATAAGGACCTAAAGGACATTGCATTCTGCACTGGGGTACAGTCATGTGGGAATAGAAAGGGTCTTACCCAAAGTTTGAAGGATTGCATTGTCCAAAAAGTCTTGGTGTGCTGGAGATTTTCCTTCACTGGTCCTAGCCCAAACCCTGATTACAATAATTAAGAGGTGTGTCCAAATACTTTTGTCCATATAATGGTGACAAAGCAAGGTCCATAAAGACATGGTTGGATGAGTTTGGTGTGGAAGAACTTGACCGGCCACACAGAGCCCTGACTTCAAACCCATCGAACACCTTTGGGATGAACTGGACTGGAGATTCCAAAACGGGCCTTCTTGTGCAAACCTAACTAATGCTCTACTGGATAAATGGGCTAAAATTCCCACAGAAACGTTTTTTTTCCTTTTGGAAAGTAATTTTGTCTTCTTTAAGTTTTTATTATCTCTGTGATTACATACTGCATGTACCATTCTGATATATGCTAATAGACAAACATAAAATCTGGAATGGATGAGGACTGGACTTGTAGCTCTTGTCCTTCAGCCGCCATGACTGGCTGAGCTTTCTGAGTGTTGACTGCATTGCCGAAGGGTATATCTATTACTGCCTCATACTGTACATCCAAAAAGCTTAAATCACCGTCTTATTGCCAATGTGCCAGAAGCACAATATCTCAAAGTGGAAAAGCTTTCCCAGCGAGCCAGGTGTAGCTATGGTAACAGGATTTTACAAGTCATGGTCATTAGTATAACGACATAAAGAAACAGAGTAGCCGCCTCACCTTTTCAAGCTGAAATCCAAGATTTGGACAATGTACAATAGCGTCTACTGGTTTTCAGAGCTTTTTTTTTCTCCTCCCCATTCTTTTTTCCCGTTCTCTAACGAGCCACACAAAAGCAAAATGTTACACGCTGAACATGTCTTTCGCTTTGTGCTGTGAAAACTTTGTGAGTCAGATGGATAATCTCTTTAACTCTTTGAATGCCAAATTAAAGCACAGTGCATCGCACTCCCCTCTAGCATTCAAGACGGATTAATGAGAGGCAGGTATTTGTTTGAACGCGACAGCTAAACTGAATGTAGAGAAACAATTGTTATCCAGCAGCCAAAAAAGATACATTCTTTGTATCTTGCTTTTCGACATAGGCAGCAGTCTTCCTGTGCTTTAGGGAGAATTACAAATTAAATGTGTTGTTGTCAGGGCTGATATACAGCATTTCATTGTTTTAAGAGAGAGTAACAGACTGAAAGCCAATAAAGTAGCAGACCCTGACAGATAATTATAAACATTGTGATTGTTCTTTTGGGACTTGTTATTTTCTGTCATAGGCTAACAAAAAAAATGCTGATATTGGCGCCGTGGAGCACTGATTGTTTATTAGTTTTATTTTCCATTACTTAGTCAGTTGGGAGACCTCTGACTTTTAATGGACAAGAACTGCCTTCTTTCTCAACCAACTACAGCTATGTTACTAAAGCTGTTGTTGTCCAACACTCTATACTGCAAATATATAGTTACTGCATTGATCAGCATACCTAGAAACCCCCCAGGTTTGACCCAGAGTTTATTTTTTCTCTGGGCAGGTAGTAGACATTTCCTAAAAGCAGTCCAGGGCTAGCCATGCCCTTACATGCTGCTAGCCAATCTCCTTCACAATGCCACCCCCAGAAGTGAGGGAGCCACAGGTGTGCTGATCAGGGACCATTTGATGGGCAAAAGTTAAAAGAATTATCCTTGTAAATGGGAAGAAAATATATCCTATCAAACACAGTGCTAAAAACGAAAATGTTTTATGCAGACATTTGGAATATGTAATTTCTGTTCTAGTTAAAGAAGAAAGGGAAAATATTTTCTCCTGGGACATAAAATATAGTGCTGGATATGATATTGATAAAAAAAACTTTTTTTTCCTTTTTTGATACAATACACTTAATCTGCAGACCTGGAGGCGGCCATTGTTGTAAGTCATGTGATATTTTGGTGACACTTTCTGCTCAAACACCACACTGAGCTGACTCTTTATGGTAATGCTAATGAAGTCCTGGATGACCAATGACATCCTTTCCTCCACTGGCTTTCTTTCATCAGATTGTCAGGCTGAGTGATTGAGACTGAGCCATTCTATCATTCAACAAAAAAACTGCATAATAAGGAGTCATTGTGTTTGTCTATTAGATTAGATTACACCATTTGAACACATAAAATGACTAATAGGCAGCTGCCTGAAAGCATTATATTATGCAAAGAATGTTTTAAAATACCTATCTGACACTAGTAATACCATTTAACCACTGAAGTGCACAACCTTTTTTGATATGTAGTAATTGAATTTGTTAAGAGTTTTGGGTTTGGTTGTAATATCTTAGTGAATACAGTCTTTGTAGCAGTGGGGGTGGCAAAAGAGTTGTGATATCAACTGTGAATTATAAAGTCGGTTATAAATGGCTAACCCGCAAACAGAATTTGGGCAGAACGGTATCAAAAATATACTTTTTGTGAGCAAACATAATACGTGTAGGCTTTTGGATATTGAATTGAATTCAACAAAACAATACACGGCATATTTAATATGAATCCAAGTTTTTGAACATAATACAGTCATTAAGTGGGAGAAAATGTGTGGAATAATTCATACTGAAAAATATTGCTATAGCTAAAAAGCATTAGCATATGAACAATGCTAAGATAATGTAACAGTGAATTTAAATAATATTTTGTAGCAAACATGCAGTTCTGTATTCAAATGAACAATTACCCATAAAAGTGCCATTGTTATCCCTTATATTGTTATATATATTCACTGGCATATATTTGTGGATTGGTTTATTTTGCTGTGGTTATTATAAACATGGATGGTTTAAAAACACAGCACATTTTCCACTTTCCTTAATATGGTGTCACCAAGGTTCATGACCACCCTGCATCCCTGTATAGTTTATCGCACGTGGTGGCAGAGGACATTTAAAGCTTGTTCAAATTTCAGCCATCGAGGGCCTCAACCCGGCCCCACTTGAGTCCAGGCAGTTCAATCAAAATGGTTGTAACTATCATTAGATACTGAGACTAGGGTGACCACATCTGCCATGTTTTCCAGGAAACATAATTGTTACATATTGCTGACCAGACCAGATAAAGTGCTGCACTGCAGTATGGATGATGTATAACTGACTAGTTGGTTCCCTTCCATGAGTCTATATATCCCACATACTGCAGGGCAGCACTTTACCTGAGCTGGTCATCAATATGATACTTATACATGTCCTGGAAAACATGGCTGATGTGGTCAACCTTAGACAGACATTGGCGGTGGTATATAGTGATAGGAGTTATGCTGTATCAACGTAAACTAGATTGCAAGCTCGCAAGAGCAGGGCTCTCTTCTCCTTTTGTACTGGTTTGTTATGGGATTTTTAATTTTACTTACTGAATGTAACAGCACTACGAAATCTGCTGGCACTATAAGCATTCATATAATGTAATGTCTGGCTCAGTATAAAGTGATGGGAGTTATGATCTACTTTAGAGCATAACTCCCATCACTACATACTGAGCCAGGCACTGATGGTAGTACAGCATAAATTCTACCACTATACACTGAACAAGACATTGACAATAGTATAGTATATCTCCCATTACTCTCACACACTTATTATTACTTACTACATTATAGTCTGTCTCTGCCTGGTGGCAGCCCCTTGATGAGTGGTGCCTGGGACGGATCGCCCCCATGCCCCCGCTAGGAAAGTCATTAGACTTGTGCATTTGGATTCATACAAAAATTAGTGCAGACCCCCCCCCCATTACATGGATGAAAACTAAGCAAAAAGCTACAGATTTGCACCAAAAGTTCGCAGGCTCTTTTACTACCAAGCTCTCAGAATCTAGCATTTTATTATGAATACAATAAAATATGCTATTGTAACTTACCTCATATTACTTATTCTCATAATTATTATACCATTTTATATATATGAATGATTTTAACCAGACTCCCCCCCCCCCCCAGAAATATCAATGAGTATCTTAGCTGGGCATAGTTTTTTTTTTTAATTTCCACAGCATGTTTATTATATCAGGTTGTAAAAAATTGAGTCTGAACAAACAAGAAGTAGTAAATTTATAAATATACCAAAAAAACCTCCAATTACTTTTATGACTGAGTTTTTATTTGTAATGGTTTAGGCATTGCACAGGAAGTAGAATTTTAATGAGGTCTACATGTGAAAGAAATTGTGCCGAGTTTGTGGTTATTGTGCTAATAGTATTATAGACCTCATCATTTCAAGTACCAGGGCTTGTTAAACCCAGCTAATTAAAATCATAGTCGACAAAGATGTCTCATATTACTCATTACAGTCGAACTGACAATGTACAAGCCATCCTTTATTCCTTGCATCCATGAATACTCCCTTGTCTATCACTACATAAAAATACAGCAAGAACAAAGGATCATCATTCATATTTATGATGCACAGAGAGTTTGTGCTCTGTATTATATATTACAGACATGACTGTCACAATTATTGATGAAGCATATTTTAATAATCCGAGGGTGGCCATGCATCCCAAGGGGAACATTCAAAATGATATGATTAAGTCCTTGATTAAATGCAAAAAAAAAAAGGGTTCAGAAAATTAGCCATATATTTTTTGGTAGAAAATCCTCATATTTTTCAAGCAATATAGAATGTTTTTATTTTTATTAATACATTTGCCTGGATCATTCAAGAAGCAGTAGTTTCACTTGGTGTTGGGAGAGTAACTCCTACGTTGCCTTCCAAACTAGAGCTTACACAGATAGAGCTAATGTATGGAAAGCCAGATTTGGAATTTATTGGCGGTAAGTATATAGAATATATTTCCGGCACGGCAACTAGAGATGGGCCTAAGGGGCAAGTTGGACATCACGTTAATGTAAAGGGACAACGTAGCTATCATATACATTAAAGTGCATGTAATGCAGGGCTGGAGATGGCATTTTATGCTCACATAGCTTGCCGCTGGGCATTTCCAACCAATGGTCCCACATTGCAGCACCTGATCCGCCGCTCAGTGTGTGGCGAGAAGTCTACTCGGCATTTGCCTGTGTGCCAGATGGCCAGTCTGGGCCAGAAATAATTGGTAGAGTGTCCATTTAAGTGTTATTGATAAACTTGTATTCTTTAAAGGTGTAGGATATAATAAAAATGAGCAATTAGAAAAGAAAATGCAAAATTACATGATGCGTAGGTAAGTTCTTCACACACACAAAAAAAATTAAACTTCAATAATTTATATCAACATCCCCCAAGAGTTTCATAATAAAATTTTACTAAATGAATATCATAGTCCCATAGTATAATATTATAAATTAATCTTGGAATCTTGTCTGTTCTACGTCAATTCACAGGATGATGGAAACCTCTGAGCATGCTGGTTAACAGATTTTTCAAGTAAAATAATGTAGTGAGTTTTAAGAGTATTATTCAGCATTTCTGCAAGCTGGTTCATCGTCTGAACACAAAAGCTATCCATTTAATGGCAAGTCTTTTTATCGGATAGTAATTATTTACTTTCTTTTTATATAGCATTTCTCTAATACTTGTAAATGTGCATGTGCTTCCTACAACCTTTAAAATAACTGTTATTACCACTCTCCTTGAAGTCATAGGAAAATGTCCTGGGAAGCAAAATATGCATTTTCTCCTTCAATAAACACTTTGGTGAACTAACCTTATGGTTCTGAACAGCCGGCAGGAGAGAGTTTTTTAGGACTTCAAGTGACAACTGGAAAGAAAACAAAATAGCAGGCTTTATGATGAAAGTGCTTTTAGGATGAATTTCAATATTTGCCAAGTTTGTGTAATGATGTCAGTTATACAGATTTCTCATATTTTCTGGAAGATATTGTATGTACTGTTGCTTTCAAGCACATGCATGAAGAATCAATAACTTAATGACGAGACATTTCTAACAAAGCAATTACATAGTGTTCCAGATTAGTATCCCTAAGAATTAACCTCATATCATGCAATAAAGTAAATGTTATTACTTTCAAATGTCCCTGTTTAGGAAGGATATGGTCTCTGAGGGACCCACATCATTCTCTCCATCCCTCAGTGTCCCTCTTTTTTTTAGGAGATCAGAGTGGTTGTTGAATGTGAGTGTATAACATTGTTATAGACCCCTTAAAGTCACAATAATACGTATAAAAATTACATAAAATTGGAATCATTCCATAAACGTCAAATTTGTTCAAGTTGTTAGATGAGATGGTTTTGCAGTACTAAATATTGGAGTTCATCCATCCTTTTTCTCACGGCCTAAAATTAAGACTCAATGGCTTAGATGGCCATTGCAGGATGGCGTTTAAAGGTACGTTTTGGAGGTACATTCATTTTCACTTGGTCAGTCCTCCTGGCTTTCAAAGAGTGCCTTGGCTGGACATTACCCCACAGCATAGGAAAATGTGGGGATCATAGACCCTACCTAATAGTTCTTTTGATTCCCCTCATTACGCTGCATATTGGATGGATTGAAGAGGACATGGGTTGACAACATACTCTCTAAAAGGCAAATTACAAGTCCAAGGGACACATTCTTTATGTAATTTCATTTAAAAAAGGTGTTTAGTGAATCATAGTGGATATTTGCCAGTTGCAGTGCAGACTATGCGGGTTGGAAGTTGTTCTTATTCTACATGCCTAACATAAATAGTAGGTCTACAAAGTCACAAACAAATTGGTAAATCCGGGAGAAAGCAAAAGTGTCCTTCTTTGCTGCGATGTATTTAAGAGGGACAAAACTGCATAGTACGCATAGAGAATGTTTGAAATGCTCGATGAACTGCTTTCTTTGCTCTCTAAGCCAGCTATCTGGAATTGCCCTCGAGCTGACTGTTGCCAGCCCGTGTCTGCCTGATATTTCTCAGCAAATATTCAACTTCTGTATAAATAAAATAAATTAGAACAACCTATGTTGTTCCATTTTTACAGCCTTTATATGTTTCAAGCAAAGCCTTTTAGGTGGTACAGAGAGATGTCTTCACATGCTGCCCTCCAATAATAAATTAGGGATTTAAGGTGTTACTCTGGCACTGGCAGGGTTAATACGATTATCGGCTGCTGTTACAATGTACGTTTTTCAGCACTCCATTCTGCACGCTTTTCTCCTTGCCAGAACAAGGGTCTATTAACAGCCGTGTCAAACACCTTCAAATAATTTGCTGTGATTCTGCTAACCGCAAAAGGATCCATCCATCTACAACTTTTCGTAAAAAGTTTGAGACTCTATTTCCAGCAACAACCTTGACCTAAGTGAGTTCCTTTGGTACCCAATGGTGATTGAATGTCTGCCAGGTTTTAGCAAGAGCGAAAAACAAACAAACAAGTAATGCCATTATAGTTTAAACATTGCTTGCTGCGTTCCTCAATTTTCAAGCTTTGTACTTTTGACAAAAAGCACAATCTAAGATCTTATTTTTTTTATACGTGGATCAGAAACAGAAAATAGCAATTACATTTTTGAGGTGCAAATTATTTTTGTGTTATTATGCTCTATTGTATCAACACTAATGGAAAATAAAATTAAAAGCATGAATAGTTACAAAAAAAAATAACAAATGTAACCAGAAGCACTAATAGGTGGCATTTACAGACCAGAAGTAATTGCTTTTAAAGCATCTAATCAGGGTAGATGGGGTAACATCTATAACTATCAAAACCCCTACCTTTGTATTAAGGTTTAGCATTCCTTTTTACTATCTTGTATATTCTGTACCCCTGAATTAGTATATTGATTAATTAGTAATTAATTCATGATTTAGACAATCATCATTTCACTTATGTTTAGTACTGGACATGTTTTCTTTTCTTTCCAAAAGTAATCCACAATGGATTTGCATGGATTGTAGAGAATAACCACTGTATGTTTCCATGTTAAAATGTATCCCTTCCATAACCTGTCTGTGTTACAGTTTAAATCCATCTAGGCGAATGGCATTCCAACTCAGGTTTTCACAGCTTTGGGGATACCATCACACTATATGTCCGTTCTGTACATTGAGTGGCCAAAATTCCAATTTGGTGAGTCGAATCCTAACTTGGCTAACTTTTGATCAACTAAATGTCCCCAAAATGCTTCTTATTTATATTATGGACCACAACTTTTAAAGAGCCGTATCGCCCTGTTAATCTTCCAACTAAATGGATCATTGTTTGGGTTGGTATGGTGATAACACCAGCTTGCTCCAGCATTGTACTTTATAAATAACTCTTAATGTTTACCCACGCTTTCCTTATCCATTTGTGCTGGACCTTGTGGTCATTTGAAATATGTAATTTCAATTTTAGCCAAAGAAGAAAGGGAAAATATCTTCTCCTGGAGCATAAAACATAGTGCTGTATATGGTATTGTAGGTAAACATTTTTTTCTTTTTTTTGCTACAATACTCTTCCTTTGTTTGCAGACCTAAAGGATGCCATTGTTGTTAGTTATGGGATCTTCTGGGAAACATTTGCTGCTAAAAGCCACCAAACTGACTGTTTATGGTAATGCTAATAAAATCTTTTCTTGTGTATGCTTTATTATTAGTTAAAATGTCCATTTGGCTAATTAATATTGTATTAATTACCACAAAGCTGTTTGGTAAGGAATCAGTTTGTTGGGCTGAAGACACTATTATTATTTATTGTTTTATATAGCGCCATCATATTCTGTAGCACCGCACAATGAGTATTATATTATACAAATACAATCATATGAATAAAATGTATTTTTTTAATCTATGCTAGGAATATAATAGTTGATGTTCCGCTTTAAGGGCATTTTCTGTTTTCACAACCAGGATTGCAAAGTAACCTCTCAATTAGGAAGTGCTGCAGGGACATACTTTTTAACTCAAACACACGCTAATCTTCCATGCAAATTTCAAGTGTGATTTGGCACTTGTTTTTTTTTGCAATGTGACGAGAACGCAATCTCTTTGAATCAAAAGAAACCTTTGTTTATTTAATGCCTACAGGTTTTGCTGAGTGTGCCGATGATTTCCTTTTGTTACCCTGAAATAAATCAAAAGGCAATTCTTTGGACTGATTTTCACGCAATGAGAAAAGAAAAAAAGAAAGAAAAACATGCCCGCGAGGAAGACCTACACCATCAACTCTTGGGGAGAAACGTGTACAGTATTTTTATTTGTCTCGTAAATGTGTCTTTCAACTCCATCCTGTTTTGTATGTATGATCCTTACAACATGATCCTATTGTGTGGAAATGTATGCTGCAGGACATCTTGTTGAGTTAGCACACTGTACGCGACCCCTGAAACACACTTAAATAGAACAAGAGACATATTTTTTAAACCTCACAGGGTGTGTGATTACAATAATGACCCCTGTGTCTGCCCTTCTTTTCTTTTACAACAAATTACATGCTGAAACGGCTACTTTACTAGCCTTCGATAATAGTCATAAAAAAGCTGACCGGTTACAAGTGAATAAGGATTTTTTTTCCCATTAGTATTGAATGCTGGTATAGAAACAGAAAATGCTCACGGTAGCATCAAGTGAAGGTTTAAGGGTCAAGATAAATAAATGCAGTATCTTACCGATCTGTGCTGTTTTTCAGTATGTATTTTGTAACTTGTTTCACTTAGTTATGATTTGTTATTAATTGGTAAAGTTGCGTGGGATGTGTTCCCCAGTTTAGAGTTCCATTAAGTTAATTTGAGGAAGGCAAAATTCTGCATGTATATCATATGTTCCATTTTTCTTGCAATTAAATAATTAAGGAAGCAAAAAAGTATGAATAGCTTAATACTTTTATTTTTTTCTTCCAAGATGCTCTGGTGGAAGTATTATGGCTGAGAACAAAAACTGGTTGCATCTTCAAAATGGCTGTCAATTTTCTTCTAAATAGAACCTTTGGGAATAGGGTGGTAAACATTAATATTTGAGTTTAAAATAATTGATAAGAGATAATTATTTTAGGAGAGCTTTCATGAATTTTGTTGTTTATTGACCGAGTCAGAGCCTGGCTTATAAATAGAGTTTTTGTAAATAAGGTAGTTTCAAAGAGAGCAGAGATTAGCAGAAAAGTCAGTTTTAGACTAGCTATAGGGCATAGAGACCAAATACAATTGCAGAGAGCATGCCGCAACTTAACCTATAGACTGGTAAGTTAAAAAAGCTAGTCTAGTCCTGAAGTCAACAATCGGTTCTAGAAATCTTACCACAGTTGAGATGAAGATTTCAAATTTGGTAAACTCTCCAAGGATAAAACATATTGAATCAAGAAAACATGCCCCCTGTTTAATTTAAAGACTCCCGGTTAGCTAACATGGTCATTTGTGATAATATGAGGCCAGATTTTTTTTATAGATTATATCTAATAACATGACTATTTCTATGTCCTTTAACGTTCCAATTATTCCTGTTTGGTAACGGCATTCATTTTTTATATCAAAGGTTCTGATGATCCTAATCCCCTAGGCCAGGTGACCAGCAGCCTCTAGGTCTCCAACCATGAGTAACATACAGTAGACCACTTGAACTGTTTAAAGTAACATCTATAACTCATTGGTAAATACTGGCAAATGCTATTTGAGAATTAAAAGTCTTACTTTTATTAGCAAGACCCTCACCTTTTCGCACCATTTTCTTGTTGTTATTTATTCAGGAGTCATGTTGTTGCTTTTGGAAAAACTCCGATCTCATCCACGAACTTGCATTTCAAGTGCTTACGCAAAGTTTGTTTTTCTTTGGAATCAATGTGTAACACATTAGAATCTCCCAGGACACAAGTTAAGTTTCAAAATGTATCGATTTTTCAACTGATGTCGCAGGCACTTACGAAAAGAAGAAAAAAAAATAAAGAACGCTTTCTACATGTAACATTTCAATCTCAACAGGAAGGTTTGTATATCTTTGAGGCAAAAATGATACATCCTTTACGACACTGCAGGAAATCAAACACGAAAAAGCAGATGTGAGTGCTCCTGACATTTAGGATTCCCCAGCTAACTATCTGATCAGTCAACCTTAGACGCGCTTGCTTAAAAGCATAGAAAAACACATTCCACATACTAATTATGATCTTGATGCAGCGGCAGATGCACTGTTTTGTATTGATTGCTTAGCCGTAATGATGGAAGTAGGCAGAGAAGTCCCAGTTTACAAGTTCAGAACTTAAATAGTAATCATCTTGACTCTATTCACATGCAATCCACGCTATGCCAAAATAAACATTTCATTTTTCTTTGTCAGGCATACATAAAATGAACATAAATTCCCTTAGAAAAATATGTTGACATTATAGAAAAGAAGTCTGATTATTTCTCCGTGGAAAAATGGTCATAAATATTCCATTTATAGCTGGTTATTTTGTGAATTATTTATGGCGATGCACTTTAAGCCTGTAACAGAATGTATTTGAAAACGTAATACTTTTGACATTTTGCAATGAATAATTTCTTTCTTACAATCCTGTTCATGTGCCTTAAACAGTTGTAAACTTTAGTTTTGTGCATCCAACATTTATTTTCCGAGATACTGTACAACACAATGTGCTTCAGGCTGTTAAAAGTGCATTTTTATAGCTAGAAAAAGCTATATTATGCAAAGCATACCCAGAACTCTTCTCTTATAACTAGGGCTGCATGCACGGTATTAAGATCTAAGACATTTCGGGTCTTTCATCTAAATTGGTATGTTACAAGGATTTCATAAGGTTATGAAACTGAACTTTTTTTACAAAACCTGATGACTTAAAATAAATAATAATAAATAATCAATAATCAATTGATATTATCATGGTTACCCCAACGCTCCATTGGTAATAATATAATGGATGTTATTGGGGGTTAATCTTTACAGTCTATTGTGAATAGTATAATTTACTTTAATAAGTAAATAAATGTGGTTACCAAAGACTCAATGCCTGAAATGTACTATCTTGGTAAGGTGGCCAAAGGCTTGCAGCTGAAACCATATCCCAACCCCAATGGCACCTGATTGCCCTGCACTCCTCATTTCCACTGTTTCAGGTTTCAGGGATGTTATATAAGATTAGTGAGTGTTTTCAATCTTTGGTCAGTAAAGCCTCTTACTGACCTACCCATTCCATGGCCACGGTTCACCCATTTCTGCCTACTTAAACCTTGAAGATCTAACTGGGGCCAGCCACACTCCTAAAGAGGGAGAAGCCAACCATAGGAATTTCCCAGGTATGGTGACATGATGTCATATCCAAAGCCTATCTCACATTACATCATACTATCAGCACTGACTACCAAGTCAGAGGCTAAAATGTTTCTGCATTTCTGATAGACGTCTGTGTTATAAGTAGTGCATCATAAATAGTGAATCAAGCAGGCAACACTTTTGTACATGGTACATGCATTTTGAAACTTATGAAGCATTTCAGGAGTAATAAACCAGTCCTACGATACAGTTTTAAATCAACTGTGTAGCCAAGTATGGTTCAAAAATATACACGTCTATTAAGATCAAAGCCAATAAAAAACGATTAAACACATTACATGATATTGTATAAACCCTACACAGCTGTTTTACCTTACCTGTGTTTGAACCAAGAGTGGTAGATAGAGATTGCACAAGAAAATAGCTGATTTGGAAGAAGACTTTTTTATACATATCACTTACAATACATACACCATCAATTAGATTAGCACTACTATTTTATTTATAACTAATTACACATTTACTTATTTGGCTTATACAGTGTAGAGGATGGAAACATGTCTGGTATCAAAGTCCCATTAGGTCCAGCAGCCCTATTCCCTGGTGGTCTACAAAGGAGCATCTCCATCCATTATATGACCACCCATTTCTATCCATTATCTGGACACTAAGTAAAGTACTGTCTCACTCAGCATTTTCAGTCTTTCATGGAGTAGAGCTATAAGAGGAATGTCTTGAGAATGAACAATCAGCCCTGTTGTATACTCTGCCAGACTCAAACGTAGTTTTCAAAATATAACTAATTTGTTCTAATTGTTTTCAATACAATTGCAGTGTTTTGTTGGCACTTACTAAAGCTCTTATGGCACCAATCAGAATTAAGCCAACCCTTTGCTCCAAAAATTATTAAACTGGACAATTGGATTATTTATCTTGGCACAGTATCTATTCAGATGTTAGCCTAGTGATGAGATAAAATGATTTTTCCAATTTTCTTTAATATGAAACAAATTGGCACACATTTTTTTGAAAAAATTTAGATACATGCCTTCAAAATTAATTAATAAAGGTAAAGGTGAATGTAAATGTAGTATACCTTTTGACCTCCTGTTGTATTTAACATTATAATGATGATTAAACTGAAATAATATAAACCATTAAGATGCATAAAATGCAGTCTTCCGGTGATGAGGCTATGCATACTTATACAGAGGTCAGAAGGGAACATTATAATTGCATTACATGAATTCAATTTTTTTGTATTTTTTATTTTACATTTAAGAATGTTTAAGCCTTTAGTTTACTCTGAGCAGGTATTATTCAGCTCATAGCAAAGTCTGCCTTTATACAAAAGTGCACACATTCTATATACTGTCATTAATCTGAAATATGTTTAAACATGGATATTTTATACATTTTATATATAGAAGCTCACCGTTCTTTGTTATCCGTAGCTTGTTATCTTATTGTGTCAAAAGCTTTTAGAGATTTTACCTTACTTCAGCTTTACTAATGGAATAACCTATAATAAACCATGCATTTATAACATTTTGTAAAATGCCTGGTGTATATATATATATATATATATAGATACATTTAATACTATATTAAGATACCAGTGATGGATAGGCTATTTTCTGATGGATATGTATTTTTACATTTAATTCTCTTGATTTTTCCACAGCTTTCCACTGTTCTGTGTAAGCACTTTTGTACGTGATATGTAGTACAAGCTGTTTGAAACAGCTGCCCCCTCCTACTAGGTTTTAATGGTGATAGAAGCCTTTGAGTATTCTGACATATAGTATGTCTGTCGATGGTTTCTGTTGATTGCCCTATAATTGGATGTCATGGATTTTAGAGAATAAATCTACAGATTCCCTTGCAGAATGGTAACACGTCCTAAACGTGACTTGTTTATTACAGTTTCTTTCAATAATAAGAAACATAGGGAATTAACTGTAGGTCCTCATAGTCTTCTTTTCCTAGATACATTACTAATTTGTATTGGTATTGAAAAGTAAAGGCATTGCCAGACAAAGTAATACAATCTCTGAGGACTACTTCAACAAATGATGCCTGTGTATTCAACTTATCTTTACCCATCAGGTCACAGCTTTAATCAAATATAACATATAACCAGATAAGCAATTACTTTAGATAGTCTGCCATTAGCAGTAAGCATTCATAAATCTCCCATTAATGTTTTTGAGCTGTTCCAATAGTTAAGTTTATTCTCCTTGTGTTTACCACTAAAGCTAAAGCAAAAAAAAAATACTAGACTATATTTTCTCTGTCTGAGAATTAAAACGAAACTTAAGAGTAGTTTGTTTTTTTTGTTTTATTTTAGCATGATTATATATATAATATATAATATATTATATACCATGACAGGCACAACTTCTGCCAATCCAGGGTGGAAAGGTTTAATCTACATATAAATTTATTTCATAAAAATGTTCTTGTAGATCATTGATTTTCTTCTATAAAAAAATAATCTTGCATTGAACTTTCGATGGAAAGTCAAACCACTATATGCTCACATGGTGTAAGTAATAAGCTAGAAAAAGAACACGTAGTGTCCATTGTTGCAGGAGAGGTCAAAAATCTATTTGAACGTTTCAATAAAATGAAAATAACAGGAATTAAACTAAAGATATTTCTAAGAAAAGTTTTATGTTACTGACCTGTTGTCGCAGAATATAGCTTACCTGACCTGCTTGTCAAATTATATACTTTAGGTTTTTGGAATTTCACAATTTTGCTATGAGTATCTAGTTCTCTTTGTATAGTGTACACTTCAACCGGGTACTCTGAATAGCATTGGGTGCATTGGGTGGGGGGGCACATCGTGAGAGGTGAAGTCTGCTCCAGCTGAGTCTCTCTAACTTTTCTGCAGTCCGGATCCACGGTCCTTCCTCCATTCCTGCAGAGTAACAGGGGAGAGGAGGTCCCCATGGCTCCGCCCCTCTGTGCAAGTACTCCGAGAGGCCAGAATAATGAAGACGAATTTGCAGAGAAAGAGTTGCGTTTCTGCACCTCTCTTTCTCTGCAAATCTGTCTGTATTATGACACCTTTGAGTACTTCCGCAAAAGGGCAAAGCCACTAGGACAGCCTCTCTCCTGTACCGTCAATCGAGGCAGAGGGTATGCCTGGAAGCTCCACTTTGCAGAAGTGCTACGGAAGCCCAGGTTCACAGAGAAGCGGCTGAAAAAGAAGACAGAAGAGCAGGAAGAGGCAAGTGAAGAAACAGAGCTGCGGAAAAAGAGATAGGGATGAGGAAGCAATTGGCATAGAAGGTAGGGAGACATTGAGGAAAAGAGTGAGAGAGTGTGAAAGGATGTAAAAGAGTGTGAGAGGCCCACTGCAGAAAAACTGCCCCCCTGGTATAATGGCCAATTTTGAACCCAAAATGTTTTTATTTATGAACCTGAGACGTTGTGGGTTAATATGGGTTTGGAGAGGGTCAGCCCAGCATCTTCACTATGCATTATGAAGGGCAAATGCCAATACAGGGTTATTGCGGTATTTTTTCTGCCACCCCCCCCGTAACTAACACATAGACATACAGACACATAAACACCCTCATTCTATCATTCCTCCTCTTCTCCTTTACCATGCGCCACTAACCCAAGGTTCACCCCTTACCCTCTAACAACACACACTGACACATACGCTCATGCTAAAACCATACACCCGCCCACACCCACAAGCTAACATTAAATACTAACAGACACACACTCTTTCTAACACCATACACTAACATTTACGTTCTAAAAAATGTCTACATATGCACTCTAGCATCATACAGTAACACACACACTGACATCATACAGTAACACACTCATACTAACAGCATAAACTAACTACACACTTACTCACATGCTAAGCACCATACACTAATACACATGCACACATTCTCACTCTAAGATGATACACTTACACACTTTCTATAACACTGTACACTTTCCAACACTTTACAATAATGAACACTCACTTTAACATTATGTGAATACAAATACTCTCTTTCACTCTCTTTCGACTCCTCTCCCATCACCAGGGCAGCTCACACCGCTCTTGCTCCCTTTCCTTCCTCCTCCTTCACCTCCATTCCCTCTTACCTTGCGTGGAATTCATTCTTTAGTGCAGTTTTAAGCGCTCTATATACAGTAGTTGAGAGAACTATGTTTAAACTAGTCCTTCTCTAAATGTGTTAATCTCTGCAAAAGTTGTTAATTTAAACATCAAAGTGAAAATATTCTTAATGGGAAATACAAGAATAACTGGATATTCAAATATAAAATATATGATATGATGACTAAATGAAAAGAATGTGGGCTTGCATGGAAGGTGTGATCTGTGATAGATAATTATTGCAATGAGCAGACAGGGAAGCAGGATATGTGAATCATTTTCAATTTAACCTTCTCAGCAGGATGTGTATAGGGCAAGTACTTAATGGTATCTGGTTCATCAGTAACTATATTTAAAAATCTTAATGTTCTTCCATATAAAAATTATTCAGAAAATCAATGATGTAAAATCTAATTAAGGCTGAGATGTGGATGTTTTCATAAACCTACTAAAATCATTTTGCAGATTGTGGTCATAGAACAACCTTAAAAAAAAGTTAATTATAGTACAATCTAGATTAATTTTATAGTATAATCCAAATTAATTCAGCTATGTTTCTTCTGTTCAGGCAATTCTGCATTGGTTTTATTCTGAATCAGTGATTAAATAATTTTAGGACCTTACTATAAGTAATGCATATTTCAATTAAAATAGGAGACCAAAAGTATGGTGTATACCAATAATAGGAACAAAATAGACTTAGAATTTCTTGCTTGACCACAAAGCGATTCTAAAACATTTATTTTGTTTCATGAAGCCTTATGGTAGATTTTATGAAGCTTTAAGGTACATACAAAAAATAAGGAAACGTGTCATGGGGAATCTGAATTTTGTTGGACCTTGCTAATGGTTTCTTGACCTCAAATGAGATGCATGACCCTTTAAGCACATGCCTTTATTTTCCTTGGTGCTTTGGCTAGGATCAAACAAAGTTAAAAATGCATTGTGAATTCCTGAGCACAGTTAACCATGAGTGAGTGTCAGGATCGCAGGTAGGAACCCAGTTGCAGCTCTCAAACGAATCAGGCAGAAACACAGTAATGAAGGGGTCAGGCAGAAATCGTGGTCAGACAGGTCCGAAGGTCAATATACCAGGCAGCACAGGATCAGAAACCGTAGAATCAGGCCAAGGGTCACTTTGAATCACTGTAGAAGCGCAGTTAACTCCAACAGTAGCACAGAACAATGAGCAATGATAGCTCAGTTGTTCAGGGTTTTTAAAGGGTGGAACTCCACCCTCTGACTGCTGCAATCAGTCTCTGCGGGTGTCCAGGGTTCGTTCTGCAAACCTGAACACCTGTGGAGACCAAGAACAGCCTTGTCTGTCTCCCTGGCAACCACAGACGCCAGGGAGGTGGTATGCTGAGTGTGGGGGCCGGTCTTCCTCTTGGTTCGTCTCCCTGGTATCTGTGGTTGCCAGGGAGACGATATGTTAATTGCAGTCCCCTATCTGACATGTCTCTCCGGGGTCTTTGATCATCGTGGAGATCCAGTAACGAGTGCCGGGGTTGGCCCCTCGCTTGAGCCGCCCCCCCCCCGGCGTCTTTGGTTGCTGGGGAGATGGGACGCTGAGTGTGGGGGCCGGCTCTCCTGCTGACTCATTGGGTATGGTGGAGGAGCTGTCATGAACAGTTCAAAATGGAAACATGACAACAACTTGCAGGTTAATGAATCCATGTGTGGCTGCTACTTTTTCAGTTTGACACAACTTACCCATGAGTTAATTGACATTAAGGTGAGAATGGAATATGTGAATAATATGAGTTGAATATTTTTTTGCCCTTCCAATGTGAGTAACATAAGCAATGACTATCGGTTGTGTCTATTTTCTCTAATTAACATTTTATTATTTTTTCCATAGTTTTTACATAAGACTTTTAGTAAACAAATAAAATGCATGTGGTACTTAGTGACAGGCTTTCTGTTACCCTGTATGTAGCAATGATATTGCCTTTTTTGTGTGAAAAAGGAAATAAATGAAATAAGTAATGTAATTATGGAAGCTTATGCAGGCCAAATCGGTAGCAAATCAATACGGTACATTACATTACATCTTTGCTGCTTTTCACGCCCCCTCTGCTTAATGCACTGTACAAGCATCTTTAATAGCACTCACACTAGAATGCATTGCTCACAGGGGAGAATGAATACTGCATTGAAGTTGGGTGACCATTCACACAGTTTACATCTATATCAGTTCCTTCATCTAAAGGTTATATCATCTGTACATTACCATATTACAACGGGCCAATGAAATGTAGAGCTGAAACTTCCTGTAACTTTTAACATTATATGACATTTGTTTGTGAAAATTCACAATAGCATAAAAATTGACAAAAGAAGAAGAGGATTTTGTTGAGTTTACAATCTATTGTGACAAGTGCATTTTCTAAAACATAGTGCTTTAACAGAGGCTTTATTTGCTATATATATATATATACATATATATATATAAAAGATATATATAGAACAATAGCAATTTCTTTGCACTATATTGCTATATAACCAATGAAAGAGTTACGATATTGAGGTTATACCATGTTTCTAATCCAGTTTAGTCCATGTATAGGATGGGGGTGAATGACATAATCCCTGTGCACCATGATGATGAGATGATCTTCTATAATCTATATATTCACTTCAAAGTGACCTGCACAACTATATAAAATACAGATTCAAGTGACCTGACACCATTTTTGCGCAAATTGGCAATAACACTCAAACCATGTAGTGAATCATTGTCATAAAGGGAGCTTGGTCCATAAAAGACATGACATAACAAAATTATGTAAACAGAAACGCATTACACCCATCAAACTGTTTTTTTTGACACTCCTGAACCTGAATTGGGCTAGAACACATTTTTCTTTATCAAGCTAATTTTTGTGTGTATCAATGGATGTGCAGAAAAGTCAACGAGGTGCATAGTGTTGTCCAGAACACAAGATTAACTTCAATCCAGCCTTGATTTAGTACATGGAAGCAAATTGATTGCGTAGGGGAAGAAATTAGTATTTTTTTTAACTCAAAACAATCAAAGGTAACGCCATCAGACAATGTTAAAAATAATGTACAATGTAGGTACAATTGTATAAATGTGCATTGTGCCAAAGAAAAGGTACAAAATAGGAGCACACTGCCTGTCAGAGGAATTGTAGAACATGCACTTAGAATTGGAATTTATGCAAAAAGCAGAAACCCAGTCTTGGGATGAGAAGCTTGGCAGCTCAGATAAATTAAACAAGGTCTCTTGTGCAGCTTGGCAGCATGGATAGATTGAATATACTTTAATTAGGAAATGTGTCCTTACGATTTCGTTAGACAGTCAAAATCCGTTATATTGCTCCATGTTAGCATTTCCAATTCTATCTACCCAGCCCTTTCATAGTCTCTGCGTACTGCTTTACAGGTTTTCACAAGCTAGAAAAACTGTAGAATCAATCACTCCTCCTGTATCAGAAAACAGGCTTACATACACACAATTATATATTGTATTCTATATAACATACTACGTATAATACGGTATAGTACAACATTTATGCTAAAAGATGCTATTTTGCTTATTATTATATTTATGTTGCACTTAGCCAGGGCATAAAATGTTAACACTAATTTGAGCATTCCAGAGCTGCATTTTAGCTTACCTGTGCCTCATATTTCTTGTGTATTGAATAGGATTTTATTTTTGCCCCTGAGAGGTCTATTCACTGAATAGTCACTTGACTCACTTCATGATAACACTAGGGGATTCATTTGGAGATTAATTTACTTGCAAGGTTCTGTTGGGGAGTTCACTTTGCATGTCCTCCTTTTACTCTCAAAGTCCCCTGCTCTCAGAATGTAAATAAGTTATAAATAATATTAAAAAGAAAAAAGTGTCCCCGGGACCCCTTATTAAGTGCAGGTCTTCTCTCTGGTGGGAAGTAAGAAAATAAACCTAGGTGGGCATATTGTTCAAACACAATCCCCCGTCCCATTAGTACCAGTAGACTTGACACTTACTTTTTCTCTACAAGGGGAACCCAATGTTGTGGCATTAGAATACTCTATATACATAACACCACCCTCTATATTTCTTCACCCTCTTGAAATCTTCTTTCATGATATCTGGCAGGATAGTGTTACAGGTAGTCAGAACACAGAGATAAGGCAGGAATGATGATCAAAGCCGAGCTCTAGTACAGAGTTCAGGATCAAATGGCGATAGTACAACAGGGTAAGATAACTTGTGGGCAAGGATCTTGGAACTGGTGCAGGACCCAGGAAAGGGCAATTAAAACTGGGCATGGGTTTCCCTTTAAAAATATAGGCCAGGTATTGCCCTTTAAATGTGCTCTACTAGCGACTACATGCAAGCGGTGGTCACCCACTGCCAATGCAGGAACGGAGGATTACCCCTTCTGGTGCATCATTGCATGGTAGGGACCATGAGACCATGCCCAGGGGTTCTCGCTATTATTAGTCCAGTGAGCGGGACTAGAGCGACGGGGATCCGGGGCATGTGTGACAGAATGTGTTTCTCTTCGATTTACAAGCTGCTTATAATACTTGAAAATGTTTCTTTTTACAAATTAACACAATACACTCGTGCATGGAAAATTACCCCATTTACTATTGTGATATGGTTACATGCATAGGAGTTTAGAAAAAAGAAGACACTAAGTTCAACCTAAAGGCAAAAAGAAATCCTTTTAAGCCATGGCAACTTATCCCAGAAGGGGATCAAAAGATTCCTCCATAACTCCATGGGCTGTCAGAATAATTACTGAGCCAATAATATTCAATTTATGATTATTTTCCCCTTGATATACTGTATGTGCTTTCTTATAGATTACATATTTTTAACCCACTCAATGCTGAATAGATGCAATTATTATGTATGCATAACATACTCATAATCGGCCCTTAGGTGTTATAATCTCTCTCTCTCTCTCTCCCTCTATATAATGTTCTTTTCATTATTATAAATTATGGATGAATAGACATTATCAATAATATATACTAACATACTTTTACAAAATGAGTAGGACATATTTTATTTGAGCTCTAATTGAAATGCTTAAGTACTGTCCTTTGTGATACAAATCATGTCTGGGTCACTTAGCTGTCACACACCAGATGTAAAGAGTGCAGGTGCTCAACCATAAACATTGACTAGTATAGATGATGGCTAATGGGGTTTTGCAAAATCTGTGTTGTTATTTGATAAATAACTAAGTCAGTCTACAATGAAATAGTACTTTTTTCATAAATACAAGTGATTAATAACTTTTGTATAATATATTCCATATAATGTTCACCAGAACTAATGGTTTGCTTTAACACAGATTTATATTGTGAGTCACTAATGTTTCTTTAAGCCTTTAATGAAAAATGTACAATGAACTCAACAAAGAATCATCAAAAGAAGGTACTACCTTCCCTATATTATTTTTCTGCAATAAAGTATAATTGTGTTTTCTGTGCATTCCCATCTGTTTCCGTTTTGTCTATTCACATAGAATCATAGAACAGAGTAAAAGTTAGTTTGCTATTGCAGTAGCTTGCTCAGAAACAAATAAACCATGAGAGTGACATTCTCTGAAACATTGAATTGTTGTAATGTCACAGGAAAAAAAAACCCAGAAAAACTGATGCTACTCTCCACTTTTTTTGGCTATGGTGAAACGTTTTTGCCCAGCTCTTACAAAACTATGTATTCTTTCTACTTCTTGGTCGTAGTGAAGAGCCTTTGGATTATATTTACTACCTTCCAAGCATCTACCAATAACAGTTACAATTCTTAAAACATCATTCAGAAAAATATAGTATGGCAATTTAAAATTTTGTAACTTTTACAAAACATATCTTTCATGATGCACTAATAAGTGAATGCCACAAGTTTTGAAATTCAAGGGGTTGGACAAAAATATTGTATGAAAGGTTTAGGAACGGCAACCATTTTCATGCACAGTCCATTTATTTCAGGGGCTAAAATGTAATTGGACAAATCAATACAATCATAAATAAAATATTCATTTTTAATACCCATGTCTTTATTGCAGCTGTCTTCAGTTATTGTTCATGGGTCTTTCTGCCTTAAGTTTTGTCTTTAGCAGTGAAATGCATGCACGATCGAGTTGAGATCAAGTGTTTGACTCGTCCATTACGGAATATTCAATTTCTAAAAAACTCCTGTGTTGCTTTTGCAGTATGTTTTGGGTCATTGTTTATCTGTAAAATCTGTCCAACCAACTTCACTTAATTAGGCTGCACCTGAGCAGACAATATACCCCTATACACTTCAGAATTCATCCAGCTGCTTCTGTCTTCCGTCACATCATCAAAAAACACTAGCGACCCAGTGCCATTGGAAGCCATGCATGCCCATGCCATTACATGCGTCCATTGAGTTTTACAGATGATGTGGTATGCTTCGGATCATGAGCCGTTCCAAACCTTCTCCATACTTTTTCCTCCCATCATTCTGGTACAGGTATACTTGTGTACTTGCTGTCTTTTAAGTCTTCTCTTTATGGTAGACTTGGATAATGATGTCTACCTCCTGGAGAGCGTTCTTCACTTGGCTGGATGTTGTGAAGGAAATAATGAAGCAACAGCCCACACCTGTCCATGAAACAGCTTTAGAGTCAAGGGTCCAATTACTTTTGGCCCATTTAAAGAATAGAGATTGATGGCTTTAGTATTATATCTAATGTGTCAGAACTTCCAGGACCTTGGATAGCAACAAACATTTAAATGTAATATAAGTCATGTTTGAAGTTTTTTCCACTTTTCTAGAACTATAAATTATTTAATACACTTCAGTTTTGTGTCTGCTTTTAGCTCTAAATGTTGCATGAACTTTTTTTTACTAAAAAGATTTATTTAATAATGGTACAATTTCCTAAGTGATTTTAGGAAACCGCTTTCTGAGTACTACTTTGACATATAATTATTCTTCGGATCCAGCTTGTGCAAACAGTGGGGACCGGGGTTGTAAGTCATTAAATAAGAATCTGGAGGTTGCACTAATATGGAGCATCACAGGCAGTGCAACTGCCCACATTTTATATGCCCCCCGCATTAACTGCTAAACAATGAGATACATCAAAATAAGACTAATATGAATAATACAGAGTACAAAAAGAAGTTCAACAAAGCTCTGATTCATACAGGGAAAAACTTTAATAGAGTCTTTCATGGAAAGCAGATAGCATCAGACATACAAAATACGGACCCCTCCCAAAAAAATATTCTTAAATTCCTTTCATAGATATTCAAGAGTACAGTATGCGCTAGTCATACTGCTGGGAAAATGCATTCACATTTGTTTGACCCTATGGTTTCATTTTCTAATCTATGGTCTGATTCAGTCTGCTGCCTTCTGTCATTTGCTTTAGAATTTTATTATACATTGCCTGTAAAAACTGTATGAGATATCCCTCCGGAGTATGATTTAGAAGAAAAAAATCAATGCGGATTATTACTCTAAAAGGCTGGGGTTGCAAGGAATTAGTGATTTTAAACTTGCTAAATTACTAAATTGATAAAATGGGAATATTCTGATTTTAGCTACCTTATTAGGGGGTTAATTCACAAGATTATGAAGGGGCAGCTGTGATGAGTTTCCACTTTAAGACTGGCCAAATAGACCTGTATAATTCGTAATTAACTAATTTACAAGAGTTTAGCCCCTCCCTAATAACATAAATAAATAAATAAATAAAATTAAATGTTTTTCTACTCACGCAGCAGTGTAAATCAAGCCAGTGACTGCACACTATTGGACCCGATCAGCCAGCGGAGGGTCAGATCGAGGAAGTATCGGCATTTGCCCAGTCTGTCCAATGGCCAGTCTTGACCTGGTAGGTAAGGGATCACAGCGGTAACCATGGTGGTATGAAGATGATGGCGCTTGCAACCATAGCTAAATGAGCCAGCAAAAGTTGGAGCCCAATATTTGGCTTTGGCTACTGAAGAGTGGAGAAGCGCTGAACTGGCTCAAACTCCTCTTCCACTATATCATTTTGGCTCTTATGTCTATCTGTATGCTAGGACTTTCATTATTCAATGGATGAGTCCTGTTCAGCCAACTCATAGCTTGACATGATACACCTGGGATCAGAGTTGGCTTTGCTTATACCTTTTCACTGGTCAGGTCACCTGACACTCATTTAAAAGCTATTAACAAGTGCTTTAACAAACTATTTGCACTTGTTGTTTTTCTGCATTTGTGCTAGCTATAGCCAATTATATTGCGCAAATCCAACATTTAATGAATTGGTGTTAGATTTATAGATGTTATCTAAAAAATTTAATTTTACATTACTCCTAGGCCATATTATTTAATAAACGGTAAGATACTTTGAAAGTCCTGTGTTAAAATAAATCAGAGAGTTTAATCTTCAGCGAGGCTCATTTTAACAAAGAATTAATTTGCTGTACAATATAATATACCGTTTCATTTGATCATTGCAGTGAGTGTGCTGGTTTTGAAATGCTGTTCCGCTTGTCCTTTCTTTTACTAGAACATTGTCGATAGCCAAGCTAACGGAAAGAAAAACTTAGTGACAAGGAACTAATAAGTTAAATTAAATGGAATGAAACAAAAACTAATCTAATGGCATTACGCTAAATAAAAGTGACTTTTCAAAGCTCCTTTAGACTCTAATATAATGGCCAATAAATGATCTACTTGATAGAAATGTTAAAAAAGAAGTTGGTTTGTTCAATTCTCCAAAGAATATACCAGATTTTTTCAAAGAGGTAAAACAGCACATTTATAAATAAATATTACAAGACTTAACAAGGAAATGTCCTTGGATTGTGTAGCAGCCATAAAAGACATATTAAAAGTGTGAAATGGAAAATGTAGTTGTACACATTAAATAAAATGATGTCCCAAAGAAAATACAAATTCCTTGTCTGCATAGGGTGTAGGGTTTTTGCTTTTTTATTGATGTAGAGATCTTCAAGCATGGTTATGTCTGCTTTTAGGAATATCTTTTGTCACTAGAACATTTTATTCAATTTAATATGGACATTTCTTTTACTTTCATTAATGTTCTGTTAGTAGTCATTAAAGCAAGGCTTTATGGTTTAACCTTTGTAAAGTACAGTATGACTAACAGCACATAAAAGCTAATGTGAGACAACTTAACAGCAGCACAACTTGTAGTAACCATGGCTGGAGACTACTACAGGCAGTCCTCGCTCTTAGGGAGGTAGAACTGGTCATATGAGGAGGAAGGGCTAGCTACATACACGGACAAGGCAATCCTCAAACAACTAAAATTTATGTGGGATGGGAGAGGAACAATGCCGTCAGTGACTCTGAGACTCATTGCTGTCATCTGGCAAACCGAAGGCTTCATCCAGAGTCTTTGGGTGAGTCTTACAGAGTTCCTAGGTAAGTTAGTAACTAGATGATTGTCAAATGCAGTTCATGGTGTGCAGTTGAGGGCTGTAAATGTACCCCTGTGGTTTACCTGAAAACTTGGACTTTGTCAATAGAATTTTCCCTGGTATGAATTAGGATGAGGGACTTGTGAGATATAAATACAACCCTGCCTTATTTTCTTTTAGTAAATTATCATTTATTAAAGTTTAAAAATTAATGGTACAGAAAATAGAAAGGAAGGACAGAATGAACTGTTTCATAAGCAAACATGTTGAAAGTGTTCAGAGTTAATAATAACATAGATCATGCATTCATATACCCAAATACAGCTTCCATTAAACTCACTAAAATACAATAATTACCCCAATTGTTGATTGAAAGACAAAGTACAGTAGCTGTTAGAACAGGTCTTCTGGGTCCACGGTAGAGGATTAAATTCACTCCGAAATAGAAGCATAATTATTAGAAGTCTTTAGAACCAGAGAAAGTGAGCAAGGATATACCAACAAACAATCATCTCTTCAGACAACATTATGGGGAGCTAGCATGCTAGCATACTTTATCCAGGATGCTTGGCATGATAATCAGAATGTCAGTTCATTCAACGAACCAACACAAAAATTCTATTAATATGGTTCAGCTATCTAAAAAGGTCATTTCATTAAATCAGCAAAAATTACAATTTAAAGTTGTGAACCATATAACCATAATTCAAGATATAATTCTGCTGTCCTGCGAAGATGATTTAGGATATACATTCAAACTGGTGACCTTTGATAAACAGAATATCTCATTAGTAGTAGGACTTTTTATAGAAAGATATTTTATTAACTGTGGTTCGCTAGGCTTATTAAATGTGCATCAAGCTTACACCAGGTTTAAATATTAGACTAAACACTATGTTTGCAAGGTTTATATTCCATACACAAATAGGTACCTCTGTTCATTATGATTGATAAATACATTTCCTTTTCTGGCATCCAATAGTAATATTTCTGCTACAATGGCTTAAAATATCTAGATGTTGGGTAAACCCATGGCCTCTCTAGATATATATAAGCCTGCAGTACTTGCAATAAGGTACAATAAGCATGTACCCAAGGACACAGACGAGAGAGGCAAAAGGGGATGAGCTTAGCAGTTGATAAATTGAGTTTTATCCACATTACACCCATTTTTATTAACAAAACACATCACTCACTCTCATGCTCTCTCACACTTTCACTCACACTCTCATTCACGTTAGATGACACTCCTATGCTCAAGTTTCATTGACTGTGCAAGTCCAAGTCAGACCAACCTGTATGAAGATCTTTGGACCGGCCTGGGAGGCAATTGCTTCCAGGCTCTACTTGCCAGCCCACCTCTGCTCTCACTCATTTCCTTGGACTTTAATGATGGTTGTTCAGGAATTGTCAAGCGTATGAGGGCTCTGAAGTCAAGGCTGTGGTAGGATGTCGGCACATTTTAATATTTCCGTAAAGTTCACGATATGCACAATTTGAGGCATTAGTTTGGGTAATACAGGAGGACAACAACATATTTTTACACCCTAATGGCTTATATTTCCTTGTCTGGAAAAAAAGTAGTATGCCTAAAAGTAAGCATATGGCTCCCACTTATTTTGTTGAAATGAGCTAATACAGTATAAATAAGTGTTTCCTTTATTAACACATAAAAAAATGTATTTTTAAAAAGTAGTCCAAATTACAGAGGTGAAAACAGGTGTTTATGAGGTATCATCATTTCTTGAAACCTAGACTTTTGTAGCCAAAATATTTTGCAAATGTAAAATAGGGCTGTTTGACAATTTTTTACAATTTCACTTAATTGGACCCATAGGGATCACAGTGGTTGCAGGAGAGCTACAAAATACTGAATATTTGACTTAGGAATCTGGCAGAACCGCAAGGAAGTCTACACTTGGGAATATCAGATGCAATATCACAGTAACATTGGCGATAAGTAAGAATGAAGCAGCCACTTCACAGGCTGGTTGATTAGACTAATATTACTATTTTGTTCTCAGTGCTTTGCTGCTTTATATAGCGATCTATTGAGGTCTGTTCTGTTTGCATTAGAAAAAGATATTGCGATGTTGAATCCCAAAGCTCAGCAGAAGAAAATCATCTCTAAAGTGTAATTAACTTTTTTGTGATATTTTTCCAATAGTTAAAATACGTGACTTTCACTAATTTTACCGATGTGAACAAATATAGTCTTTGAATACATTAGTGAATAAGTCACTTTACTGAAATTCTTTGTTTAATAGTCCTATACACTAAATTTAATGATGTTTATATATTGAAATTGTATATATATGTACTAAAAGGCCATCTTTTGTTTATTACATTGGCATATGTCTTAACTACCTGTTATCAGGATCGGTATCATTATCCTTCCCCATTAAGTTATCTTTCCTTTATTCATGTTGTTGATAGGCTCAGGCATCTTTTTTAAGGGTTGGGTAAGCAGAAGTGTCACATGCTTCAGCCAATCCCAGCTGCCAATGTTAAGATTGTTTAACATGGTATATAAAAGACAAAAATGAGGGGTTATTCACCAAAGACAGAAGAGTTTCTCTGTTTCCCTTTCTTAACTATTCATTATTAAGGTCCAGCATGGGCATGTTTCTCCATCAAGAAGGGTTGTACTGACCCTCTACAATGCAATTCAATGGGTGAGGACAAGGAAAGTAGAAAACTCACTAATTTTATTATGCATTGTACAAGACCAGTCAAGGTTTTCCCATAACAGATACTCATTAGAGTTGAACCTTCATAATGCATATTGTTTGTTAAGGTGATGTAACCACAACTGTCCTGCAATCTCTCCATTTAGTAAATGGGCCCAAAAGACAAACAGCGAGTGGCAAAAGCTAAGTCAAACTCATCCTGAGCGTTTATGAAATCCATTCATATTGGGCACCCGAAAATAACATGGTGCTGGTATGAAAGTGGAAACATTAATGTAGGGTCAAAGTTGCCAAACATAGCGATAAGGCATTACTCCTTCTGCACAGAGCATGTTATGTTATCACCACCTTGAGTTTACTCTTAATTAGGAAAACAACAAGCCCAATCAATGATAAATGTTCACAAATTTAGAGTAGGCTCCCAAAGAAACTTCAAAGCCGCTGTGATTGATGTTGTTTTATTAACCTGAATATTTCATTTGAATTACTGGCCTCTTGAACATATCAATATGGTTTAGCGTAATTCATTATCTCGTATGTCTTAGAAGGCTGCGCTGTCTCATTTTTGACGGAAGTCATTTAGATGCACGTAGTGTAGTTGCTTCAATTAGGTCTACCACTGTTTGCAGAGATAAGTGTATATTGCTGGAAGTACTGCATTCATTTTAAAACACAAACAATGATTACTATAATGAGTTTGTCTTTTGAACTTAGTGTTGGCGTATTCAGTGCATTTTTTTCTCTCTCTTATTTACCAGACCTCCTGATATCCACAGGATGTCACCATTGTACAAAATCCCCAAAATGAAATTGAAAGTAACATTATGTTTGATGTGACAATCCTCTTGCATTTCTGGGTGTGATGCAAGAACATTGGTTGTCTTTTATTGACACGAAAATAATTACTCAGGCTTTTCAAGTCTGGGACTGATTCTCTTGAGGTGGTAAAAATCTTTCAGCTTTAAAAGCAGATAATTAACTATACCCTATGACAAGCTAATTTAAGCCCAGTTTGTAGATTAATTTTCCTACTGATAAGACCCTTAACTGATTTGTTTTGTAAAAACAACACTTTGGAGACACATTTTCCCACAAATTAACATTTCAGACATGAAAGGTGAAGGTTATGTTTGTTCTAATTTTTTGCATTGATCCATGCAGGAAAGTTTTGATGTAAACGGTTGAGCTGGTAAAATGGAAATAGTTTGAATTAATTATAAGCACAGCACACATTGTGATGAGTTGTTGCTCAGTGAATTTTGCTCATAATTTACTTTTTATTTTAAACAAAAAAGTTAAACAAGCATCAGATTTGTTTTATGCAAAATATTTTATGAAGTTAGTAATCACTGAATGGACAAAAAATTATTTTTCTTTTGTTTTTGGTCTTTTTATTTTAAGACAACAATTTAATTTCCTGCCCTTTCATTTAGGATAGAATTCAGAGGGCTTTTTCCATTAAGAAACAAAATTTGTTGTCATTTAAACTCACTCTCTCACGCTCCCTCATACTCTTATTCATTCTCTCTCACTCTCTCTCTTATTGTCTCCCTACCTTCTCTGCGGACTGCTTCCTTGTCCGTGTCTCCATTCCTTCAGCTCCACTTCTTCTCTTTCCTCTTCTTGTTCTTCTGTTTTCCTCCGCTTCTCTGTGAACCAGGCCTCCACGGGGACAGCCTTTCCCCTCTTCCTCTAATCATGTGAGAGGGTGTGTCGGGAGGTCTGTCTTTTTGTAGAAGTATGCTCAGATGCCTGGTTCACTAAATTGTGGATTAAGAAAGAAGACACAAGGAGAAGAGTGTGTCGGGAGGTCTGTCTTTTTGTAGAAGTATGCCCAGATGCCTGGTTCACTAAATTGTGGATTAAGAAAGAAGACACAAGGAGAAGAGTGTGTCGGGAGGTCTGTCTTTTTGTAGAAGTATGCCCAGATGCCTGGTTCACTAAATTGTGGATTAAGAATAAAGACACAAGGAGAAGAGTACGGACACACTCTCCATCCTAGATCCAATCCCAGCTGCCAATGTTAAGATTGTTTAACATGGTATATAAAAGACAAAAATGAGGGGTTATTCACCAAAGACAGAAGAGTTTCTCTGTTTCCCTTTCTTAACTATTCATTATTAAGGTCCAGCACGGGTACGTTTCTCCATCAAGAAGGGTTGTACTCTACAATGCAATTCAATGGGTGAGGACAAGGAAAGTAGAAAACTCACTAATTTTATTATGCAATATAGAAGGCCAGTCAAGGTTTTCCCATAACAGACACTCAGAGTTGAACCTTCATAATGCATATTGTTTGTTAAGGTGATGTAACCACAACTGTCCCGCAATCTCTCCCTTTAGTAAATCGACCCAAAAGACAAACAGCGAGTGGCAAAAGCTAAGTCAAACTCATCCAGAGCGTTTATGAAATCCATTCATATTGGGCACCCGAAAATAACATGGTATTTGTTGGTTAAAGATAAATAATAGTAAGTCATCTGCAAATGCGGCAACTTAATGCTGGTGTTGTGTTATCTTTCTCTTTCCCTTGATTGCGCATAAAAATGGTTCGAGGGCTAGAACAAATAGGAGTATAATGGGCATCCTTGCCTGGTTCCATTCATAATTTGGAATGAGTCTGATAGGGTTGCATTTATCTATCTACCTATCTATTAGTATGCTACACCATGATATTCTGCATAATTTTCTGAGTAAAGCAAGAGTAACATTTTCTTCTGCCAATTCATTTTTTTTTAAAATTGCATAAGTATCAAAGATTCCTTACATTTAGGTAATTCATGCCTATAACATGACCAGGTTTGATGAAATAAAAAAAAAAAAAAACGGGTCCTGAGTTTTTAGTAGGATATAGTCAATCAAAGTCACACACAAGGGGCGGGGAGTGGGCAGAGAATATGCAGGATTAGATAGGGGGTGCTTGAAACCTGGGTGGTTTGTGGGCGTGGCTAAATGATTATGATTTACAGACAAAAAAAACAAAAAATAATATAAACAGCTGTTTTCTTTATTAGATGCCATCAAGATAAGCCATGCATCATACACATTCAACAAGACATCCTTGCTTTTGCTATGTCTTAATAATCAATAATAAATAAATAAAAATCATTACAATTATATCACACCCTTTTTAGAGACCCTTTAACTCACAGGATACATAGTGATTTAGTCTTAGATACATAGAAATGCAGATGGCTGACCCTCGCTTCAACACTACTACAAGTAACCAACATAAATGAACATTTAACCAATAAATGTTACAGAAATAATGATAAAAATACTTGACATAACACAATACAAAATGAACAATACAGCTTGGGTTAACTCCTGGTTAAACACATTTTACGTTCAAATGCCAGAAGTGTAACCTGTCACAGACACATCCCAAATAAAAAAAGAGATAGTTTATTAGGTGGCCAACAACAGAAAACAGAAATTTAGAAGGCACACTCACACACCACTCGTTCAGAACAAAAAGGTTTGGTCATTTATGAGAAAACACAAACAATTTAAAACTACGAACCAAATCACACCAACCCAAAGCCATGGAGAAGCACTACTTCATCTGAAGACTATAGGTAAAACCTGACAAATTCCCAAGTATGCCGATGCCCATTTACCATTTGGAGTCCCCACTAGCGACTCATTGCTGTTACATCGGGCCAGACTAGAGATAAAGCCCTACAACATAAAGGTCAGTGGCAGCTGCATGTATCTGGCACACTAAGGAACTAGGTCTGCCACATGAGCATTAGAAATACGTGAGTGGCCCCTTTGAGTACCAGCCCTCTAGGCACTTGCCCAATTTTCCAGATAGATAGTCCGAGCCTGGTGTCACATATGATCATAGGATAATAAAACGATCCCAATGAATTTCATTTGTTCAGCTTCATGCACACAATTATTCATGCTTGCTTAATATTGAGTGCTTATCCCCCCCCCTTTATTTCTCAGCTATAGTAATTCCATAAAAAAAAACAAATTATAAAAAGCTTTAACCTTGATAAGGGAAAAAGTGCCAAATAAATTATTTTACCCTATTTCATTATGGTGGTGTTGCGATATTTTAATCCACCCTTTCAGTACATTAGAAAGTAATGTACATTGACCTAATGCAGTTTACTTAATGCAACATACCCACGGAGTGAGAGTAGTTTGATTAATGAAAAAGGAAAAAACATAGGTTTTATTAAGTTTCCTTATGAATTGATTTGGCATTATGATGATTATAAAACTATACTGCTTCCATTAGAGATTTGCTATATTGCATTAGTGCTCTGATTTATCCCTGAATAAATCATATGGGATTTTGCTGTCTAAATCCAATCACACAAACATATAATAAAGTATAGCCTACTGTCAGTAAGTGTTTCATTCTTGAAACTGAAAACCAATGAATAATATCACAACAAAAAAACAGTCATAAATATGCAATTCCACAAATAACATATTTACCTTTGTTTGTCTGAAGAAGTCAGAGCAGTTTATTATAAAATAAATCATGTAGGATTATAGAGGGATTTTACAAAAATAATATGTAGAAAATTGGTGGAAACTGAGATATACTCTGTTGACAGTCATACATATTAAGCTAAGTTCCTGATTCAACAAACAACATATGCTTCTTTATTTTTGTAAGGCTAGAAGTACTGTTTCCAACAAAATTAAACAAGCACTGAGGATCATGATTCACCATACCACATGCATACAATGACGCACATGTATGACATGCGTTTTGAGGGATTTTGGCTCTGCCATATGTAACTCCTCACTTGTTTCTAGGGACAAACAGTAGACACCAAATAACCAAGTGCTAGGATGAAAAAGATGTTTGTCTGTTAAAGTCATGTTGAAGTATTACAAAGCCAATAGGTTCAGACTAGGCTCAACAAATATCTTTGTTTTTCTTTGGATCAAAGCTCAGAATCAACATCTCCTTTGTTTAGCAATGGCTAGACAAGCCTGCTCTAGCCTAGTGACATAGTAATTTAGGTACCAAAAAGACACATGTCAATCAAGTTTAACCTTGCTGTTGATCCAAAAGAAGACAATGTGATGACTTACTGGCTCAATAAGCTATAGCTAATTCTTGACCTGACCTTGAGGATGACTGCAATGCAAAGCAGAGCCAGCAAAAATGCCTCCCTACTTATGTAGTTTGGATCTACTGTAGGTCATCTTCCAGGTCATGTTACGCTTGGCGCAACAACCTGTTGGGATGAGTCAGATGCTATGCCCTGTCCATCGGATGATAATTAATACCATAAATTAAAAACAATTCAATTCATTATGAAAAAAATGAGGCTCTATTCTGAGTTTCATTTCTTTTATCTGTTATTTAAAGAGATTCGGACATATTTTTTATATTTAGGTAGTTCAGTGTAAATAGATATCTCTTGCTTATTTCAGGTTTGCAACCGGACCAAGGCAGCTACCACATAATTAGGCTTTGTAGGTTTAATTTAAACTCACCGAGCGTATCATTGCAGTTAAGCTCTCAATTTGGAAGTCACATAACAGTGTCGATTTAATAAATTTCACAGAGGATACTCTGCATTTATGCAGCCAATGACTTCATATTTCAGAACCTATTGTTAGTTGTTTTTAAATCTTTGTGCAGTGTCCTTAGGTAGCAATAAAAGTTTTACATTTTATATGCAGTTTTTCATCCAAGACATTAACCAGTCAGAATAAACATGTGCTCTCATTTTGACCATATTAACACGATTGCTAATTTATTTTTGTCACAAGCTTTTCTTCGTTGCATAGTATTTTTAATTTTATATTATTTTTTTCCACTTGTAGTATTAGGTAGAAAATGCTAATTCTTTGCAAAATATGTGCAAAATATAAGCAAATGTGTGTGTGTTGCTTCAAGAAAATGCTTAACTAGGCTTATTACTTTTCTCTTTCTCTCTTGCCATATATCATCTTTAAAGACATATAAAGCTAATTCTTTGTGAGTACTAGAGCGACTAAGGTAAATAATATTAGGATAAGATTGTGTGATAAATGGAAGCATTTTGTGATTCCTTGGGTCATAGAATGGCTGTGGACATTTCTATTTTGGGCTAAACATAGCAGAGAACATAAGAGACCCCTCGAGGGCAGTTCAGATACAATGCAATGTATTTGTCTTTGCATGAAAAACATTTAATATAAATCTGTTGGAGGAATCAGCTAACTGGATTATCTTTTTTCCTGGAAGCTTCTCCATTTTTGCTTTAAGTTCACTGGAGGTTATCTTTTGGGAAAAATGGCAGAGCTTCTGGGCACACCCTCTCCCTTGATCCTCCAATCTGAATTTCACCCAGAGGTCTTGTCCGTGGAGATGCGGATGAAGTAAGAAGACAAGAAGATGAAGAAGATGAAGAAGATGCTAGAGAAGAAGCGGAGTTGCAAGACACAAGACTCCTCCTTTTTGGAGATTTGTATGCAAATGTTGTTACAAATCCAAATGCACAAGTCCACTTTACGCTACCTTCGTTGGAAACAAATGTTTCCTCCTCACTTTGATCATGTCACTTGTTATCTTTCATCTATTTCTAATTGGATGTCTGCACAATTGCTAAAACTCAGTCTCTCTAAAGCTGAACTTAACCTAGCAGTGACCTGTCCCTTGTCACTAGTCTATCAAAAAACCTTTAAGACCCACTTCTTTAGCGAAGCCTAACAACTGACATGTTAACTCCCTTCCTCCCACCTTTCCTAACCACGCTCCTCCTGCCAGTCTGTACACATGTCCAATAATTTCATCGATGTTTACAGTGGCATTCACTTGTGTAGTTGATTTGCCTCAAATATTTGCACCTTCATCACCTTTATTTAAGTTTCTGTTTCATTTTGCTATGTGATATGCAAAGCATTTGTTTTTTTTGGTTAACCCATTATACAGCACTGTGAAATATCTAAACCAACTAGTAAAAATAACACCAATTGATTGTCTGCTACTAACGATCAACATGTGGAATTCCAGATGCAATGTCCAGTGACTGGTTGAGCATAATTGGAACTGAAGTCCATGGCAGCAGAAGTCGAGCGCTACAGGCTAATTCCCTGCAGGTGTTGTTGAATTACAACTCCCACTCACAACCGAAAATACTCTAGTGCCCACACACTACAGGATTCAACCATAATTTGTTTGAGCAGAGATTATGTCATCACCTACAAGGCAGGTAAAAAAAACAATGTAATATGAGACAAAAATAACACATTTAAAAAATGTTTTTGTATGATATTTATCGACAGGATAAACATTTAATTTTAGCAAATTTGTGGATATTATTATTTTCTCATATGTTAGTATTTGTACAATAAAGACAGTAATGTATAAATCATCTGAATCTCTCTTCTACACTTTCACTTGACCTTCCAGCCTAAATTAAAGACTATTTTTCAGCCTCTCCCTTTTTTTCATTCACATTCTTCTGTGTCTGGCTCTAAAAATGCTCATTAAAGCCAATTTAATGGAAAAAAACTCTGTTGTTGACTTTCAAAAAAACAGGATATCGTCATTCAAATATTTTAGCTTTTGTCCTGGTATGGAGGCTTTAAAAATATATATATATTATTATTCTATCACAAAAACGCTGTTTTCGACTCTCTCTTTCCTTAAAAACTGATAATAGCTATTACAAATGGCTTCAGAAAACTTCCAAATCTGTTCAGCAAGTAGCAAATGATTATCCGTAATGCTTTTACTTTTCAATATAAAACTATTGCAAATAATAACATAGTATAGAAAATGCTGCCAGTTATTTTGAGATATGAGTTTATTAGATATTGTGTATTCTATGAAGCTCTTTAATCATGCTAGCATCTTTCCAAAATATAGCCATGTAAAGTTAGATAGGACTCACTGAAATTGTGATTCTTTGACGTAGAGGGGGGCTAAGCAAAACAGCATATGTTAAAGGGGTTAATCTCTTGCTTTGTTCTTTGTTGAATATAAAATGAGCATATACTGTACGTCTTGTTGATTTTAAGAAGAGTTAAATTAAATTCTTATAACTTTTCGAATGTATGTTTTACAGCTTGCTTCTTAAGAGGAATACAACTAAGCCAGAGCTTCATACTAACAATTTGATAATGCGTTTCTTTCCCCTGTTGTTAAGTTACTGACCATTCATTGTAAAAGTGAGTGCGGAGAATGGAGAGAGATTCGGGACAGCAAATGGAAGGAATAATGCTGGTCTTGCCATGGGCTGCCATCAGCTTCCATTTTTAAGCCAAATGTCTCTAAATGGATTGTACTAATTGGCAAATAAGCACAACCAACATGTAGTTTTAATTAATTAATTTGAATATACTAAAATGTGAGGTTAATATTTATGTATCTATTATTATTGATTTTAGGTTTTAGTAATTATTTTCGAAAGCATTTAGTCCCCTTCATTTTAAGTTGGCTGCTCGTCTGTAAATAATGTAACATACTAAACTATAATAATGATATAAGAACTATAAATCCTACTGAGCATAATAATTCATATTCATGTGGTTTTCCATAGCATAAGTTCCTTGCACGAGTGATATTTACTTATTGCTACGCTTAATGTAATTTATGATTGCTGACTTTTTAACATCTAAATACTGTAAGAAAAACGGAATCTTCCAATGGAACATGCATACTTGACTTACTGCTCAGGATTCCTTAAGCTTTCATTGCTCAGATGTAGACAAACAGCTGAATGCATCATAAATTCATTGAGGGACTTGAGAAAACAGCAAAACATGGTCCTCCATACATAAAAAGGACTTGTAAATTCAAGTACTGTATTTTATCATCCTCTACTGTGCTATGAATTATAATGATATTACTGTTGGACTTAAGCACCTCTTTAGGGCGACGCAATTCATTTAGTTTTTATAACATGCACTGTAATATGGAGATTAAACATCTTTGTTGTGGTTTAAAAGCAATCGGTCACGTCTTTGTCTCATCTAAGTAAGAGTAAACAGAAAGGATCTAGAGTAAATCCTTAAATAAAACTAATTTCATCTTTATGCTTTAATTAAAATTTTGATCCATTACATTTTTCTTAACTGACAAGGATTATGAAGAGCATTCATGAAACACATGTTCCAAAGATCTACTGAATGTAGATGCATTTTAAAATATCTTTTTGCTTCTAGCCTATCCTGAAAGATCTTTGAAGCTACAAGAGTTTCAATATTAAGTATGATGTCTCACATGTTTCCATTAATGATTCTTTATAATGTTTGAAAATGAATCTATGTCTATGAATTCAAATTAAAATACAGGTAAACTGGCCATACTCATTTCATGATAATTCCTTTACTTTTCTTTGCTTGTGCATAATGATTGTGATATATAATATTAAGAATTTATCTTGTATGTTTTGTGTTAGTTAATGAGAAAAAAAGAAATCTGGAATGCCAGATCGACAGATGCCAAAATAAAGCTGTTCTTTGCTATGGACTAGGATCTAAATTAGTAAAATGAGCTGTTCCTTTTTATGGAATAGTCAATCTGATTGAGACGTCTGTCCTCATATTGTGTTTTTTTTTCCAGGAAATGAACCTCGAAACCCTCTTAAATGTAACCCCTTTGAGACCGGGAAGTACCTGGTACGCCATGGTTACATGGTAGCTGGAGACCGGGACGTACCAAGTACGTCATCTCAAAAAAATGCCCGCACGTTGCCACAATCGTGGTGGTCGCGGGGCTGCTGCTGTCTGCCCGGGTGTCTGAGCAGACCAGCACAGCCACCCCGAGCCTTCGATCACTCCCACGGAATGATTTTTTCGGCTCAAAGTGCGTTTTTCAAAAATGCAGCATTGATGGGGTCAGAGCTGCACCGGAGTGATCAAAGAGACTCCTCCCTGCAATTGCCGGTCTACCAGAGATTGTGTCCCAGCTGCCAGATGCAGCTTCAGGGACAGGGAGAAAGGGTTCTTTGCTTTCCAAATGAGTGTGGAGACCGACCCCCACCCCCTCCCTTGCTCAATTAACCCCTTCGCAATTGTGTTTGAACCCATCGCAGCATTGCAGGGGTTAATATTAGTCTCCACAAGCTTATGGGGACTAAATATCAGTTAATGCTGTGCATTGAAAGTGGTCTGATGATGATCAGATCACTCCTGGCCAATAGGAGTGATCTGATCATTATGGCAGCCCCTGGATGACCCTGTCCTACAAAGAGAATTATTCATTCTGAAAAAACACAAATTATTGGTCATCGGCAGGGGCCTCCTCTGCCACCAATGAGGGGCACCTGTACGTCATTGGTTGAAGGCAGACGAGCCCCCTGCCGGCGACCAATAGAGTCTCTCTTACAGATGCCGCAACTTGGCCGGCGGGAGACCTCCCTGCTCCAAGAGTTAAAGGTCCGTTATTATTTTGTCCTGTCGTACCCGTTATTTGCTGGTTTACTTAGCCAGCTTTTCTCCTGTGTCCTGCTGTGCCTTTCTCTGCTCCTGGGATCCTCTCATCTCACAGTTACAGAAGGCTAGATGGGGAAGGGACCAGGAAGATTTTTCGTGTTGTTTCTCTTCGTCTTCATATACGTTTTGCTGCCGCCATGTTCATATGTTCAGTATTCGGGCTGGACAACGAAAACACACCCTTCGTGTTCGTTTTCAGGTTCGCCCGAATACGAATGCACATGTCTAATTGTTGCTATATTAGCCCCAAAAAAGATAGTCCAACAAAGTCTAATACCATTTTGAGACCATTGTTTGTACATCCGAAAAAGTGACCCCTGAGTTCTTCAATACTGATGTAATTGTACCTCTATATCTTACTCTATGAATGTTTGTCAATACAAATCAGCCTTTGTTATTAGCTAGTTCACTCAACACCTTTTTTAATAATATACTTAGACAAAACATATTGATGTAAATGTCTACTTCACATATACCGGTGACGCTTATTGTGTCCAATTCACTAGTAATTAGCATGATTTGTGAGAATATAGCTGCAGAAATTGTCATTTCATTTTTATTAGGCCTGTCAGATAAGAGAGGATGCGCATGTCTATACTGCACATTCTGCATCTGAGTGCTCATTGTAAGCAAAAAATAGCATAGCAAAGCAATTATTAGCATGACAGAAATAGGGCTAAAAATAAACAAATACCCAAGAAATACAGTTGTGATTAAAATTATTCAACCCCCATCGCAAATCAGGTTTATTTACAGACTTTCAGCTGTTTGCAATGAACAAGTAAAAAAAAACCAATTGAAATAGCTCAATAGAGTCACTCGTACAGACTTTTAAAATCCTGGTGCCATAACCAGTTAAATGTCCGTACAAGCGACTTTATTGGTCGTTCGTACAGACTTTTAACTGTTGCAGCAGGAAGTCCAGTGGTCAGGTCGCACCTTAAGGAGTTAAGGAGCCATGTGAGTGAGCCTACTGGTCGCCTGCACGGCCCTTTAACCTACGGATCCTGCATCGCAGGAGTTGACGGAAGCGGAAGTCTATAGGTTCGCTGTCAGGAGTTAAAAAGGCCGTGCAAGTGAGCCTATTTGTGACCTGCAGGGTGTTCCTCTGGCATCAACCAATAGGCTCACTCACACTGCCCTGTAACCCCTGACGGCGAACCTACGGATTTCCGCTTCCGTCAACTCCTGCGATGCCGCGAAGATAAGGTAGGCTAGATGGGTAAGGGACCAGGGAGATTAGTAGACGAAGACGATATAGAGTGTATAGAGGCCCTTTATCCATCCCATGTGTTCCAATGGCACGTTATAATAGCTAATCCAAGTTTAAGTTTAAAAGGCTAAATGATTGTAAGAAAAACCTTTTTGCAATTATGTTACAGGTAGACCCCAAACTTTTAAAGGTAATGTTTAAATTTAACTTAAGCACTGAAACTTTGCCTGCATAGATTCTCACCCGATAAGTTTATTACCCAAGCAAAAAGGAAATGAGCTGTCTTATAAAAGAAAAGTTTGAGAAACATAAATTTTTCAGGTACCATTCGCTCTGTCAACTTCAATAAATTTGACTTGGTTCACTGAAGCAGTAAATACATTTTACCTCCTTCATGGGTATGACCTTTGACGAACATCTGAATGTTTTTCCTTCATTTACTTTCTTATGCCCACATTCAGTTTGGAGATTCCTAATTGGTAGCATTGTCTCTGAGTAATAAACAAAAAGCAAGGTAATAGATAAATATGGACTTTTCTACTCCAGTTCTAATTCCATCTTCTGCACAGTGGGTCCAATAAAATGCAATAGCCATACAAGCTTCATTATATCCCTTATTTTAATTGATTACGTTATGTCATTTTGCTATGCTGCGTAATAACCTCAGGTCTTTTCAGAAATATATAATCATAATTTGATGGCACCATGCTATTGTCCATTGTGGATGCTATTGTCCATTGTGGGTTGTCCATTAACCTGAATTATTCCTGAATTTGCTTTAGTTTGGTGTTGAGTGGATTTAGCCATTTGGCATTAGTTAGATGGACACTTGTTTAGTCATTGCTCTGGTGAGAGCTAGGTTTTTTTTAAAAAAAAACCAAAACATATATCACTATATATATATATACACATAAAAATAACATGAAATACACAGTGTAAATGTTGTTAATGTTGTAAATTACTATTGTAGTTGGGAACAGCCACTATTTCATTAAATATCTTCATAGGGGTAGAATGGTACGTTGTGTTCGCTAATCTGTATTTTTTGTTGTGTATTCATAAATTATTCGGTGGCCTAAAGATGGTATGTTTTCTCTACAGAATTAAAAATGGACATTAGCATTAATCATAACTCTTCGTCCGACCTGAGATTTTTGTAAGCCTATTACATGTTTTTTCCTACTGATTCATCATTTACTGTAACAGATGCTTTCAGGTTTTCTTTTGTATGCAACTTTTTTTGCTATACTATGTATTTTGTTGCTGTGGTTACTTTTTAATCCCTGGGAAGACAGTTTTGAAATAAAGTATGGTATAAATTCCACAAAACAAGAGCTAAAAATAATAAAGTAGCCCAAAGAAAGCATTTATTTAATTTAAAATGATGTACTATTAGTATTTTCTGTATTGTGATAATGTGTCATTTTTGCTATGTGACACCAGTGATATTAATTGTTGGATTTTACCACTTTATTTTAAATAGTTAATGGTTTTTATGCTTTTCCTGCATGCATTGCATGTGTATCTGAATCCCCAAAGGTCATGTGTGATTGATAATCAGCAAGGTCAGGAACTCAGAAGAAGAATCTACTCCCTGACTCTTCACATTCCACCATACATAATTTTATTGATGAAGCTTCCAGGCCACATGTCATCAAAAGCAAATCTGACTGCATGCATCACTGAACCAAATCACGCTGATGACACCATAGATTCTTCATGTGCCAGTACTGTAGTTTCCATAAGAGAGGATTCTCTGATACTCCTATCGACTCAAAGGATACCTACTCCGGTTATGTTCACTAATTCAAACCAAAAATATGGGAGGATTACATTTAATGCGTAAATGCTGGTAGGTAGGAGATGTGATAATATGTCATTTTTGTTATGTGACACGAGTAATATTATTTGTTGGACTTTACCACTTAAATAGTTAATATGTTTGTTTATCTTATGCCCTGACCTGTAACCTGGAACAGGAAGTAGTTGGACAGAAGCAAGCGCAGAATAAACTGTTTCAACTCCCTAATGTTCTGTCTATATATTATATCCAAACAATAGAGCATGTCACTACAACCAGACAAATAATAATCCTGATTTGCTGTCATTTTTTGTTAGCACAATAAAAAAAAATGCTAGTGAAAACGATTCAGAGCTTACGTTGGAAATAAAGCTGAGCTGGCCCTACGTAATGAATAGTTCAATCAATGAGGTGGCTTTCAATAAATCTCACTGATTTACTATGTGTTATACTGGGTCAACCCATTTTCTCTGCCAATTACTGGAGTTGGCCCTTCATAATGCATAGTAAAGTTAGTTGAAACCATAGCTCTCATGGAAACTCTCCGACCAACTCCTACTTTAGTGAACAAATCACACTGAAGTTACTATCCATTATTAAAGGCCAGACATTTCTTCAACAAGAGCTTGGTTGGTCCCATAAAATGTGTTGGCGGATTAAGGAGATCTCTTGAAAATGTCCATTGAACTATGCTTACCCATTGGAGACGCTTGTCTAGGTGAGCGCTTCATAATACCTAATGTAATGAGTCATTTGAAATGTGCTCCTCTCCTGCAAATGCAAGCTTTAGTGAATAACCCTCACGGTTCTCTAAAATTAGGGCTGGAAAGGACTGCCAGCAAGTAGCCCAAAGGACAAGCGCATAGTTGACAGTAGAACACGGCATATCTTTCTTTAAAAAAGATTCAATGCACACTATCCATTTTTGTCTAATGGATTTAAAAGAGTTTGAAAGCAATTAAAATGAGCTTAGAAAGGATCCAGGTATGTATAATGGTATAAAGGCATGTATGATTGTATAGGAACATTCAGAAAAATATCATGTTCATATAATAGCTACACTAATAAGGAACAAGATCAGAAGGATGCGATGGTTATACCCATGTGAACTCTCTGGAGCAGGCTTTAATTAGCTTGCAAGGAAAAATGTCCAGCAATCAATTTAATGGGTTTCATGTGGAGTTTCTTTTGCTTTACATCATTTTTTTGGTGAGAATACAAAATGTTGTAACACATTTATGTTAAGATTTTAGTAATCAGAAGTCTTAATTAAAGGCCACATAACTATGATTAGAAGTAAAGAAAGTATGCATTTTATTTGATCAAATAATCGGAACGGGCATTGTTAAAGTCACTCTGTTGTTGAGTATGTTGTTTATGCTTATTATATTGTAAACTAGGCATCATGAAATCCATCATTCTTTCACATTAAACAGAGCTTAACAAACAAGATATTAGAATATGTGATGTACAGTTGCAGCCCTTACCTCTTTCATACCTCTCAATTGACCACCTTGTGACACATTAAAGCTGACCACTGCCATGTAAAGGTACCACCAGGTGCCTCCCAACTGTCCCGCTTTGTGTAGGACAGTTCAGATTTTGCCGAGGTCCTGCCGAGGTCTACCTCTGTCATGATTTTTCGGGACAGAGGTAGAGCTCAGCAGTATTAGAGACCGCAATCCTGTGGTCGTGATTTCATGCTTCGATGTCTGGGACACTGGAGAATGTATCCTTCTCTATACAACTATAGAATTTGGGAGATATGCCATCCCCAGGCCTAACCCCACCGCAGTTCTCTATCATGCAAGAAAGTTCTCCCAATTTAGACACCTGAAATGTTGAGTTATTAAACATGAGCTGCTCAGGAACATGTGAAGTATTTGTTCTAGAATATATACATATACACACCGTATAAACATTTCTGCTGTAAAATATACACTACGTGCAAGGATGTATACTTCTAGTATGGGGGGAGGTTCAGAGAGATGAGCAGAAATAAAATGTTTTAGTTATCTAAACCTCAAAACAGCTTGACCTAGAAAAGCAGTAAGACATAATACGAAGTTTCCCAGTATACCATTTTCATGATTTTATGTGTTCGGCCTTTCATAGTGTAATTTCATCATTTAATGCTATTTAATGAGATATTACCAATGTTATGCACAATGGAAAAAAAGTCATCTTAATCAACACTAAAACTTGAAATTATAAAAAATAATCTATACTTATATACATTATTAAGTAACTATGCCTCAGAATGTATTAGTCAGATCTTCTGGGCAGAGAATAATTGAAAACATTATGAGAACAGAAAGGGGCCCCCTGGAACTTCAGGAAAGGGGGAATATGACTGCTGGCCTAGGCCGCAGTATAGGGTTAATTGCAAGGTCACCATTGGGCTAGAAGGTCGCAACAATGTTGCAGGCGAGGGTTTAAAAGGTGATGACTGGTGTACTCCTACCTTTTCCTGCCTGGATCCTAAGGACAGGCTCACCTATCCCACCCTCCCTCCCCATTTATGTCATATTTCTGGTGTTGCTGCTTGTTCTTTCTTTTGTAGTCACAGCTGCGGAAAGAATACCCACCTCTGGCCAGCGATTGGAATGGAGAAGTCGAGGCTGCGCCCGTTATGGGCTTGGGGAGGCGAGTCCAGTGGGCGGCTGATGGCACCCGCTGGGCTAGAACTCTTGGTTTGTGTGTGTGTTGAACCGCCTGCTAGGCTTAATGGCTAGCAGCTGGCGGGTTGTTATATGGTTAGGTTTTGGTACATATTGTTATCCTGGCATGTGTTAATAAAGCTGTGGCCAACGCCCTTACCCACATTACCGGCTCTTGTTGTTATTACTGGGTTTGGGGTATAAGGGGTTGGATTTGGTTGCGGTCTCTAGGGCTAAGCAGTCATGACTAGGTTGTACAGCTCACTGAGCCTTTTGAAAATGTTTCCTAGAAAAAACATTTTTTCCAAATGTAAGTCTATATACTTTGAAACCTCTCCGTTTTCCTGAACATACTCACGCACACACACACAAATATATATATATAATTCATAAATATATATAGAATAAAATAGTGTATATAAATATACACTATACACTAAAAATATGTACAGAAAGTATTGCAAGAACATGCTTATTGGTCTGAGCCGGTCTGCCTTGCATCTGGAATGGCCTATTACACAAATTATGATTTTACTTTTCTAGTCCTATAGCTTTGGCTCTGAGAACTTTTAATAGAAATAACAAACCCAGGCATACTGTGAAGAGATAAAAGTTTGTACCACGTAAACCTATTAGGGATGCAAGATGCTTTAAACAGTTGTAGAAAACGTTTACCTGTGCAAGCTGACCTCTCAACCAAAGAGATCACCACCTGAGGAGTCTGTGCTCACCCCATAGAAGTCATTTGCTGTCCAGCTAGAAAACAATAATACATTTTAAGTGCAACCTTTTGATTTGTTTTGCACAATAAAACAGAGATGCACCAATGTATTTATTTAAAAGAAAGCGTAGGACATTTATTGGGCTAGTTTAGTGAAATAGAGAATGCAATAAAACAGTTCATTTGAGTGTTGGCAGTGCAAAGGAAATCTGCCTTGGCTATTCAATCTTGGCTTTTTCTACCCTTTGGGATTAAGTATGTGACCTAGTTGTAGTGGTTTGTCTATAAATTTGTATTCCATATAGAAGTTGCTGCAAGTTTATGACAGTTTGAGTGGTTATGGACTAAATATTGAAGGATACAGAATGAACTCTGACAGTTATGATACGCTATTTGTCAACAACAACAGTACACCCAGAACCTTGTCATTTTACATATCTCACTACCGGTGTTAAATAAAAATACCTTTTCTTTACTTTTAAAACAGTGTCCCACTTTCTAGAAGTTTTTCTCCTGTATTGCTATTTCAACTGATTCACTTTAGAAAAAAATAGAAGCAAGACAAACGAGAAATGCTGCGATTGATTACTGTATATGTATTTCCGTTTTTAAAAAATATATGTTGACTTAAACATATAGCTTTTTTACCTCTCATGCTTAACTATTCATTACTAAAGACCAACAGTGTTAGGCTTCCCCAGCAAGAAGCACTGATCTGGACCTGTATACTGTTTCATTGAATGGTTTAGGAGACTGCAAAATTTATTTGATTTAAATATACATCATAGAGGAACATGAATGATCTTCCTGCAGCAGAAGCTCATTGGGGTTGGCCATTCATAATGTATAGTGAGGAGAAGGAGTTAAAATTACAACTCTCATACAAGCTCTCCTTTAAATCCTAATCTCCCCCATATTCCTTCACGCAAAAAGGCTAGCGCTGCCTCAACTCACAGCTAGCCCCAATAAAAGCTACCCCCAGAGAAGATGAAGCAGTGTCAGTAGTGCCAGCCACATATCCAATTTTCAATCGCTTGCAGCAGCACTACCGGAGCATTGTCCATTTGGGCAGCAGCCCCTGATACTTGTGTGGGTACCACCAGGAGCATGACTAGAAACCACAGGGCCCCAGGGACCCCCCACTTTACCTATAACATGTCCCACAGTGCCTCTTGTGCCACCAATTTGTGAGTGCCACCTTTGCCCCAAGCAATTTATCAGTGCCATCCTAATTGGCCCCCAAACAGCTGATCTGTGCTATCATTTCCCTCAAACTGCTTGTCTTTGTCATCATTGCCCCCAAACAACTTGCTTGTGCCATCACTTAATTATACACATTCATGCTCACACACAAACACAACACATCCATGCCAACACACATCTATGCTAACACACAACTATGTACATATTCATGATCACATACACTTATACATAGTCATTTATACTCACATACACTTATACATAGACAGACATTCATGCTCACATACACAGAGCATGTATGTTCACATACATGCAAACATACATACTCCATCTAGAAATTCAGTCTCATTCACCCCAAACTGTCTTTCCAAATACAAAAAAAAAATCACACATTTTGTCCGAACTGAACTGATGCAAAACAAAGTTAATTTCCCAAAAAGGCACAAACCAAAACGAATATTTTGTCTGACTGCATGGTCTGTACTAAGATTGTTGCAAAATATTTGTGACATATATATATTTGGAACAGAATATTTTACGAACATTTGGCATTGCCTATCACCTAGTTTCAATGCCACCTACCTGCTCCTGCATTTACCATATTTACAGAAACTGATTAAATCTGCATTGCCACCACTTAGATTGCCCGTGGCAATTACATAAATAACACACATTGTAATGTGTTTACATACATGACATAAAACCAATTCTTACTTTTAATTTTATTTATAAGAGCAATTTTAATTTTTGCACAATGGCTCTTGAAATAAAGAATGTTTCCTGAAGTTACCACATTAATGTTTTCCACCTGCATAAGAATATTGCCTTATATATCACCTGCTGTCAAGGGAGTATCATTAAATATTGCAAAAGCTGCTGTAGCTTACAGGTAGCTTACTTTTTATCAGTTGATTAGATTGGGGCTACATAATAAGAAAACAGAGTGAGAGTGAATTCTCAAGCTGTGACATAAACCTTGTTTTATCACCAAACCCTAGAGGATCTGCAGAAAATAAACAGTAGAAAAAGTACAACTGAAATAAAAGAACAGAGAAAAAGATAAAGTTTAGAAAACCGGTTATTTGTCAACCAAAGTTATTACTAATATCGTCAAGGCATTTAGGTAACCCAAAGGGTATACATTTTTTTTTCTTCTTAGAACATAGTATGCTGTCGTGAATTGTACATTTAGAAATCTCTCATTAACGGCCTCAGTGGTATAACATAATATATTTCTTTTTTAATACCCACTATGGAATGCTTTACTTGACACTTGCTATGGGATTAATGTTGTTAGAGTCAGCGCTGATTCATCAGGGACTTGGTGGTAGGTTTTATTTTTTATTTATGTATTTTTTATTGATTAGTAGATTCCTATTTCATTTCAGCTAACCTAGAAAGGATATGTCTAATACCAATATGTTACAGTTTTCAGGATTATATTTGGATTTAATGTTAAATAAAATAAAAAATATCTGTTTTACCTGATGCAAATAGGGAGAGACCAGTGACATCCACCTGTGGAAGGTAGAATGACATACACAGATAACTTAATCCAGGGGTGTCCAAACTGCGGCTCTCCAGCTGCTGCAGGACTACATCTCCCATAATTCTCCTTCAGCTAAGGAGCTGGCTGAGGAGTATGGGAGATGTAGTTCTGCAGCAGCTGGAGGGCCGCAGTTTGGACACCCCTGACTTAATCAGTGAATAGTCCGTTAATTCGTCAATTAAAACAGATCTGTCACTTTTCCCAAAAGTGTACAAAATAAGCATATGTAATGATATTTACCTATTAAAATAGGCAATACGTATGTATTAAAAACCTGCCTAATGTGCATTCTATGGAAGGAGGAATTTAAGTCCTATTCTCAGAATCTGCATGATTATTCTCCCAATGAAATGATCTCTCACCTATTGTTAAGCGGCTGATTCTTATTTATTGGTTCATACAGGCTTTATTGATTCGGTGAAGAGAAGGGATTGCTAGGAAAGCAATCATATAACGCTGCGACAGGGCGCTGCCAATCTTGGTGTCCACTGGACAAACTTTTAAACCAAACATCTCCCAACCAGTTACATGAATTAACAAACTAAAACTCTTAATGTTGGTTGGATATAGTATATATATATTTTTGTATATACATGTATCTGGAAAAGTATGTGCTTATGTATAAATTTATCTTTTACCTACCATACTGTTTCTCTAGATGTACCATAGGTCAGGGGGGTAACTAGAAACCACCCGGCCCTCGTGCCCCAGGCCCCCAAACTTCAACAGAGGTCGCAGACCCCTGTAGTTACGCAGGTGCCGTAGGTGTAGTTTTGCATATAGACACATATAATCACATTAAAATTAAGAAAAGTTGGGAATTTTTTTTTTACCATTTTTAGTTTTGCTTTTTTTATATATAAAAAGTGCCTCCGCTATTATTAATGTGACTAGCAG